>JAPJBO010000490.1:0-168483 GCA_030068145.1 Diplonema papillatum | reverse complement strand
AAAAAAAGACTCTGCATTCCGCGAAGAAGACTTGATGCTAGCATCAAACACTTAGAGGCAAGTAGCGCCTGAACACGAAACTAGGATTTTCCCCCCCAACCCACCCACCGATGAGCACACACGAGCGCAACCCGAGATGAGAACACGAGGTGTGCAAGCCAGGGCTTCCCGGGAACCGGCTTTTACACTAGCACTTCACTGCATTGCTCCAGTGCACCTAAGCTACTCCGCACCCACGCTGCACAAAGGAGAGCTGGTGGATCAGGCGGCAAATAGAGCCCGGGAATTAGCTTCTATATCCACACTCGGACTGTCAGTCCAAATTTGGAAAATGGGCCGGAGACCAAGCTAATGCCCTGCGGGAATAGGGCTTCAAAAAAGAAATCATACCTTAACCCTGGCACATCAAAGACAGAGCATAAACCCCCCGGAGTTCCACACTAAAAAGAAACCCCCAGAGGGTGCAGTCCCTCATGGGTTCATCTGTTATCTACGGAGTCCTGTAACCTCCCGCCTTAGCTCAGCAGATTTGATGGCAGCGTCAATCCGCACGAAAGGCAGTGTTTCTGCCGAAGCATTAAACTAAGTTTCCCAAAGAGAGCTCTTGTTACGGTTTGTTCAATATTTTCTTTTTGCGTTATTTGTGCTAACAATGATATGTTACTACTACAACAGGGGCGGGCAGCCACGTGGCCCCCCTTCTGCAGGACACTCTGGTCATCTTTTGCCCAACTGCGTGTGTTGTGTGTGTCCCTCCCGACAGAGCTTTTCCCTGTGTGCCAGCATCACACGGTTGTGGAAAAAGAAAAAAAGCAAAAAAGCAGGGTACCCACCTACCAGGAGAGGTCACCTAGTAATTTTTGCAGTCAAGCGGGTGTTGTAACCGGTTCGTAACGCGCGGGTAAAACAAAATAAAATAAAGGAGAATGAATGACTAATAAAATCAACGGAAGACAAAAAGGAAAAAAAAAAAAAAAGACGCTAACCCAAACAACTTCTGCCGGTCGAGTAAACCTGCCTAAAGAAATCAACTGCCTTCAGGTGGGCTAGGCTGACACTTGCTGTCGTCGGCAGGGTTTTTTCTGGGGTGGGCTGGAGTGGGGATTTTTCCCACTCCAGATTCTTGGCGAAAATCTGAGTGCGCTGGAGTGGGTTTTTTTTTTTACATAAGCGCCAGCTTGAAAGGAAATGCTCGACGATGCTGCCCGACAAAGAACAGAAGGGATCCCAAGTGCTGTAACTACCGAACCACGTGTTGAACGGACGTGAGGTCATGCGGGTCTACCCCTACACGACAAATCACACAAACACAACAGGTCAAAAAATCCTGAGTGAGAAAACAACACACGGTGGTGTAAGCGAAGAACAAATCAGATTGTGTTTGTATTGTATTTGCCCCTTACCTCTATATTTCCCCCCTTCCATTCGGAGTCGAAGCAGCTACGTCGAGTATTTTTTTTCTGTTCATTGCAGCATCGCTAGAAAAGCTGCGACCCCACATCGCAACGCAATCGCTCCAGAAGTGCGAAAAAAGGGGCAGAAAAAAGAAGAGAAAGGAAGAAAGAAAAAAAGACGAGACAGGCAGGAAATGCAGCACGTGTTGACAACCAACGACGAGACCCACCTGAGAGAGTACAGAACGAGCCCCTGTGCGGCGCCGACGAAAACGAGATGACGGAGGAGGTTCTCAACGGCTTCGTAATAGGTACCAGGAACCGGGATGACAAGGCGGCAGAACGTGCAGTCTCCACGTGCAGTCTCCGCCATGCGGTTGGTCGCCACTTATCCCTCAGGGACGAGTGCTGTTGAGCGATCATTCAGTGTTCTCAAAGACACCCTGGATCTTTTGAGGAACCGGCTCACGAGCGGACATTTGGATATGATCCTGCGCATCCGTATCGAGGGTCCACCAGAGCTTTCGATGGTCTTTTTGGAGAAGGTTGTTGACCGTTTTGTCGAGATGGTCCCGAGCCGTCGCCTAAACTTTGTGCAGGCGAAGGCCAATTCTGCATAGTGGGATCTGTCCCAGGTTGTTCCACGACTATCATTCCTAAATGCAGCACCCGTTTTTTTGTGTGACAACGAACTAACCGGCCTAATAGGCACCAGGAGAACGTCGAACTAAGCTGCCTTGAGGGAAAAGCCCGCAGCCAGCACCACAAAGCGCAATTTGCGTGGATTGCTTGGCAATTCGGCTCTGAAAACGCGTCGAAAAGTTTCCCCACTCCAGCTCGAAAATTTGAAGAGAAAACCCTGCGTCGGGGAAAAAAAAAAAAAAAAAAAAAAAACTTGAACTCTAAAAAGGGCTTCTTTTCGGGAAAGCCGCATCGTACGTGAGACAGCAAGAAGCGCTTCGTGGTGAAAGAGCTCCCGCCCTCCCTTCTCCGAGATCGATTGTCCGCTCCTTTCTCTGGTAGGGAGCACAGTGGTTGTGCGAACGTGCTATGTAGGTGGGGGGGGGGGGTGTAGGTGATCCCAACGCACCGCCCTTGAACTAAGCCCCGCTGCATTTACTAGCTGATTCTTACTTGAGAAATGACTCGGACACAAACACGACACAAGGAGAGGGGAATACAAAGCGAAAAAAGAAAGAAATGCAAAGGAACGAGACGTTTCGTGTCCTTAGTGTACAGCACCCATCCATGTGGAGCAGCAATCACTGGGCAAGTTCTTTTTTGGCAATCTTTTCTTAACAGCACCTGTGTTCTGGACGAAACACTCGAGGAGGCCGTCAGCTGCAGAATCTCAAAGGAGGTGTGCTGTAGCCCGTACGAAACAGCGGTGAGTTTAGCTTTCAAGACGCACAACACGCACTGACAACCCAGTAGTTGCATTGTTTTGAATCACACGAAACCCCGGTGACTCTAAAATTTCGGTTTTTCAAGCGAACTTTAAATCTGAAAAGTCCAATTCCCTCGGGCCTTCGTTGAACTCACCTGGCGGTCCTTCCGAGTAATTTGACTACTTTTACTACCCTGCCCCCCCCCCCCAGCGAAGAAGACTTGATGCTAGCATCAAACACTTAGAGGCAAGTAGCGCCTGAACACGAAACTAAGATTTTCCCCCCAGGGGTGGCCCTAAGCGGCCAGATTGCGGAGTCGTTGGCAGAATCGGACCTGACCCCCCCCCCCCGCAACGGGGGCAACGTCCCTTAGTGCGCACCCTGGGGGGGGGGGGGGGGGGTCAGCCGGCTGATGGATGGATGGATGGTTCTTAACAAGATGCCTGGGGGGGTCCCTTGCAAAGTCGTTGGGGGCTCTCAGGGTAGTGTCAGCACTGCCCCCCCCCCCTGACCCTTCTGTTTTACATTTCTTTCGAAGAAGACTTGATGCTAGCATCAAACATACATGAGAGCACACAGGATTCTTGCCTAAACACCAAACCAAGAGTTCCCTCTCCGCCTTCTGATTCTTCCGATGCTTGAGCACGAGGGCGCAAGGCTTTGTGTTCCACTTAAGTTTCGAATGAGCACCTGCCTCAAGAGGCTGCCAGTTGCAAAACTCAAAGGAGGTCTTGTATGGGACTCGACAGGACACCTCACCATTGCAACGGGATCCAAATCTCCAAGGAGCAAGACTCACACGAACCAGGCAGCAAATCTGAGTTTGACGCCTGGTGTGCGAGAGCTTTCGATAGGTTTCCCTCCTTCGGGGAAATAAGCACCAGGACTCCCTTGAGTATTCTTGTTCTCTGACGATCTCCGCTCGCTCGTCAGGTCACCTGCATGGGGCCCCACAGCCGCAGAAAAGTCGAAGGAGGTTTCTTGCTGCAAGTCGTGAAAGCACGGGAATACTTCGTGATTCCGCTTTTGTGAAGAGGATCGATGCTTGCAATTGCCCTGAGGCTGGAGTTCATGTGCACCTTACCTCCTATATCCTATATAGGTTTTGTTGCCAGTGCGGCGCCAAAACACCTTACCGGTACCCCCCCAGAACCCCACGCCCCCCTCTCTTCGAACACTCGATGAAGTGCGAGTGCCGTGTGCTAGGCCCAGCGCCAGCCTCGGCAGGAACACTGCCCTTCTTTCGAGGAGTTTTCACTTCTCTGTCCGCAAGGTAGCCTCTCCCAGCAGATGAAACGCCACTGGGCGTCCCTCGGCCGCTGTCTGTTTGCCAGGCATGTGCGATAGGCATTGCCTTCTCATGGATCAAGCTACATCCCTCAAAGCTGCATGTGTGTGGTGCTCCTGTTCCGACCCCGAGCAAAAAACATGCACCTCATATACTAAACGAATATCACACCTTTCGTACATCTTTGAAGTGCAGCACGCTGGGTGCCTAGCGTGGTCGGTTCATCTGTGTGTCTCTCTCTCTCTCATTCTCTCTGCCAGAGAGAATGACAACAAGCAAAGGGACAAAGAAAATGAAAAAAAAAAAGAAGATATCAAAAGTCATGACAACTCCCGCTACCCTTACGTGGGTCTTGTACTCCATCCTTCATTTTCTCTCTCTCTCTCTCTCTCTCTCTCCCTCTCGCTCATCTTTTTTTCTCGAAAAAGACTTAATGCCCCTTCGCTCACTTGCAGCATCGTGGCACTCCTTTTTTTCCTCGCCGCTTGAAAACTGCTAGGATACGAACGAGTGTTGCACTGGTTGTGAGGGGGGGGGGGGCTATTGACACCGACCCAGAAGCTGGGAAGCCGGTTCATTGCACACCGTATATGGGTGGAGGCCACTGCCCTGACACACTAGTGGGTATCCATACCTCCAAAGTTAGGGGGAGGGAGGTACCACACCACCTAGCCCTGGTAGGCGTACAATGTCCACACACCACCATTAAGTGGATATGCAGTATGGGTTTGGCCAAGAAACCGATGGGAGAAGTAGCGTGATCTAGACTTGAGTGCTGCATCTACTTACCTGTCTTCCTGCGGGGGCGCAGAGAGCAGTTGCGAACCGGCTTCTTTCGAGCACTGGCTGCAGGACTACAGAGTACAGTCCGCCAGGCCTGGCCGTCGGCAGGTCTCCTCGGGACAACCTCACGGGACGCACGCCAACCCCAAACCAGCGATTCGGAAGAAAAACAGTGGTAAAAAATACGCCCCTTTCCCTTTGGTAAAAAAGGCTAAGGCCGAAGACCCTTACGCCCCGTTTGCGGACACTCGTTTGTCGCACCAATCAAGGCAATGTGAGAAGCCGATTTAAAAAGAAACAAAACCACCCGAAGAAAGAAGCGAAACTCGCCCCGAAGCACTCAAATATGGGAAAACGAAGAATATTCGACAACATTCAGGGGGTTTCAATGCCAGTGCGCACACGTGGGCTGATGCCCCTTTTTTGCCGCTAGGGGGAAGAACTTGGGAACCCCGAGAATACAAGAATACGTGCAAATAAGCGATTTTAGGGTATCGCAACTAGGGGCGCGTCAGAACAGACCGCATTGCACCTACGACGGCCCCACGCCCATTAGACGACACTGGTCTGCGACGCAGGTGAACGCTTTTTCATTCATCGAACAACACATCAAACATGCACGAGTTCTGGCCGACGAGGGCACACCTTAGGTAGCTGGCTGTCTATCGTCTTGAACACTACCGGAACACGTCAACTCTGTGATAGCACGAAACACCGCAGGACTCCTTGTACACTGGCCTAGCAACAAGGACGCTGCGGGCTGCCTATCATCTTGCAAGACCTAAACCCCGGAGATGTTCTGTTTCAGCGCATGGTGCATCGCGGTTGGGTGAGGAATCTCACTGAACGAAATGAGAGGCGAAAGCCGCATAGGGTTCTGCGTTCGCTCTCGACAAGAAAAAAAACTTGCACGCACAAAAAGTCGAAATTGTCGGCGCTTCACCATTCGGAGCTAGGCATCGCGAGAGCCAGAGAGGCGAAACCGCCCACCACACAACTCGTCAAAGGGCTAGATGGGGAACCCCCCCTGCAAACAAATATCCAGCTAACGCCCCTCCAAAAATAGCCCAAACCGGCCTCTTCTTCATTCATAGCGTTTTTACACATGAAGACAGAAAAGTCGCCGGCCAATTTACTGAACGGCAGCCTTCGTCCATTGGCCACTTTCGGAGTGTATGGCCACTGTAGACACTTTTTGCTGCCCCTTTCAGCACTTTACAAAAGTCTTGTATCAGCTTGGAAACGTGCAAGCTATCGCGGTCCGGCAAGGCGCCACGTTTTCGAAGTGGCTGACGAGGATTCGACAGAAAACGTGACCGCAGTGGCCATGCTAATATTTGCAAAAGTGGCTGACACGGACGAGGATTCGAACAAAGAGTGCCTGCAGGCCGTACGAAACCTTTCGCCATTTCTGCTACTTTTTGGCCCGGGTGTTCGAGGAAGGTCGTTCGCATTGCTTCAAATCGCAGCAAACGCCTTCTGAAACTTCCACTTCGTCTGACCTTTGACTCCCAGTCTGGTTTCGAAAAGGGCCACCCACCCCACCAGGAGTGATTCACTTAGATAGCTTAAAAGCAGAAAGAACCGGCATAAAAATGCTCAACCAGGCTCGCCATATTTCTTTCTGCCGCTGCTGCTCCGTGAGCTTTCTTTGCAAAAGTTCGGGAAACCGCTAGGCATGAAACCTATCTTCTCGCAATATGCTCGGTGTATCACTCCGTGGTTACTTCAGTGGGAATCATTCAAGCGTACGCAATCGTAAGAAAAAAGCACTAGAACTGGAACTACAACCCGAGAAGGGGATCTCTGCAACCTTACTCACCCGTCCCCAGTCGTATCGGTTCCCTTGTCTGGACAGCCTTGCAACTGTTGTTATGCGTCAAGCTGCATGTGGTGTGCTGCGTACCGGTGCTTACCTCGCTCGCACCCCCACTAGACGACATCTTCCTCGAAGAAGACTTGATGCTAGCATCAACCATGCATGAGAGGCAGTGCTCTGCCTATACATTAAACTAAGACTTTCACCCACACGCCCCTCTCCCTTTATTTTCCCTCCTCCAAGCCCGTTCCCGCGTCTTCGTTCCCCGAATGTCTCGTGCGCGCATCATTCTGCATGTGGAGTGCCAGCAAACAGAAAATAAACAACCAGCCCTTCCCCCCGCCCCATTAAGCTGAGATCCCTACTCGCCTCACACGTACACTCACACACACACACACACACACACACGCCCGCAACTACCGCTCCTGTTTTCGTGCTCGCCGGCAGTGCCCACGTATTGAGATACGTTTTTGCAGGCTGGTGTGCCATCTTTGATACAGAGACTACGGGTGGAATAGAGCATCCATTTGGTATTTGAGAGGTAGGCGTGCACGACCTGCGATGCTTGTTCTCGGATCAGCATTTCAAACAGAGCATCGATCGGGTTTGAGTGATCTTTGCACCGCGCACATTCTCATTCAAACCGATTGAACTCGATCGAGAATGATCAGCAAGCCAATCATCGTCGAATCGAGAGTCGAACGCAGTCTGAGAGATTAGATTTTCAAGCGACACTCAACTGCTGATGGGCATGGGCAAACCCAGCCCGCTAATGCGTTCGACGACCTGATGAGTCTCATGCTTCTGCAATTCCCAATGACTATCGCGTCTGGCCGCGGTCTTCATCCTTCCCAGCGCCAAGGCATCCACCGATAAGTGCAATTGATGTCGGCAAACATTGCGTGCTAGTTTCGTTTAACCGTACTCCAAACATCAGGGCTCGGACCCCTTTTCCGACTAGCCGAACAGAGGTCTTTGTAAGTTGGCCGACCGACCGTCGTCGGCACGGCCGTATGATTGGTGTGACCAACGGACTTGTCTGTCGCGTGCACGCCACCCCTCTCAAAATGACACCAAATGCACACCCATTTTTTCGTGCAGCAGCTCTTGCGCACGACCAAAGCGCCGAGCACCTTTCCCCCCCACCACAAGAAGACCTGATGCTAGCATCAACCATACACGAGTGGCAAGATTCTGCCTAAACGCTGGATTAAAATTTGCCCCCCTCGCACCCCATTTTGCGGCCAACCTCTCCGGAATGCCACCGAATGAGCCAGACTCCTCACTTCTCCTGTGCCCACTTCACTTTCTCTCTCTTTATCTCCTCGTGTGGTGGTCCTGAAAAGATGCAGCCGCAGCAACTCTCACGGGGGATGCCGCTCCACTGCCGCCTAAACACCGCTGTCATGTCACACACACACACTGTCCCAGGCTTATTCGCCCAAGTTGTTGCGGGTGCAACGGACGCCTGAGTGCTCGAGACACGGCACTGAAGCTCTCAAGGTTCCACGCGACGCATGAGTGCCTCACAGTGTGTCACTCCTCTCGTCTGAGAGGCGTGCGCACTAGGAAGTCGGCGTGAATGCACCAATCGGCAGGCCCTTTCTCAGGGCCACCACCCTTTTCTTTTACATAAGCGCCAGCTTGAAAGGAAATGCTCGACGATGCTGCCCGACAAAGAACAGAAGGGATCCCAAGTGCTGTACTACCGAACCACGTGTTGAACGGACGTGAGGTCATGCGGGTCTACCCCTACACGACAAATCACACAAACACAACAGGTCAAAAGTCGTGAGTGAGAAAACAACACACGGTGGTGTAAGCGAAGAGAACAAATCAGATTGTGTTTGTATTGTATTTGCCCCTTACCTCTATATTTCCCCCCTTCCATTCGGAGTCGAAGCAGCTACGTCGAGTATTTTTCGCCATTACCCCCCGTCTGCCTCTGATTGAAGGCTTCCGTTTGTGCTGCCTATCGAATCTGGAACGACGAACACCCGCACACACACACACACACACACACACATAGCTAGCAAGCTAGCTTGAGCGCCGAAGGCGCGTCAAGTGGAATCCTTTTCTGTCCGGAGAAAGGCGACATATCGATGCATTCTTGTTTTCTCCACTCGTTTCGAGATTGGAAAGGCTGGTCGATTCAGACAATGAGCAGGCCTAAGTAACCGCACTACCGTACATATATTATATCTTGTTTGCTCACTGTCGGCAGAAAAAGAAACTCGGGACGGTCAAAGGATTCCACAAACTCACACACATTTTTCCCGCAAGCACTCGGAACAAAGGGGCAAATTGGACGACATGCGCCGGAGAATTTGCTAAAGAAAGAAGCAGAAACTGAAATCCACCAGTTCCCCTCCGCTCGCTTTGGCACGGGGAGCGGGGCGGTGCAGCGCGCATAGAGGGTAGAACTGACGAAATCTGGCCTCCTCCGACCTGCCGGAGTGTGCCCACGTCGACACTTTCCGCAGCGTCCAGCTTCTCTCTCTCTCTCTCTCTCTCTCTCTCTCTCTCTCCCTCTTCAAGCGACTCTTTTGTCCCACCCTCCTTCCTTCCCCCCGTTTTTTCATCCTTCTTCTGCAGGCATGTAGCTAGACTCTTCGGATTGGCACTGGCTGCAAATACCCGGGATGTGTCACCTGCTGCTGTTGCACTCGAATCAGCGCCCCGGTGACTCACTCGCTTTGGTTAGAGAGTGCTCCGTGCTTCTTCCAGCAGCACAAGCTCCCCGAACTCGAACTACTACTACTTTGTGCAGTCTATCGTCACAGATTGTTGCTGCAAAACAAGTCCAAACTATACTTGTGCAGTCTATCGTCAGATTATTGCTGCATATCAAGTTCAAACTACGTAGACCCACTGCCTTTTCCCGCACTGGGTAGGTAGCAGCCCCCTCATCGCCTCAGGAGTTTCCACTCAAACGTGCCCACCCAGGAGATTTCTATGCTACGGCAGGGGAAGCGAAAAACAGCAAAAGGAGTCCCCACCCCCCAGTGATCTCAAGTCTACGCCCAAAGAAAAAGGTTTACTTCAGGAGCTTCAAGTCCTCCCTTCCTTTTTCTTCTTTTTTCGGGATGTTGTGATGTGTTCCAAGAGTGCGAGCTTGTGTGTGTGGGAAATGAGCCAACCAACACCATACGGTCAGCATACATGTTTGCCCCACGAGATCCCGTCCACGAGAAACCCCCATACAAATGAGAGCTGCATGGCAACCCCTGCTCAACATGCATGCGCGTGGGGGCCCATGACTAAATCAAAGCGAATTTCTTCTTGGTGTCGGTCGCAACACTTACAAACATGGCTAGCCGTAGTTAAAGTATGTAAGCGTACCTACTACCCTCATACTATCCGCCTCACAGCCTCAATGGTCAACCGGAGACCCTAAAACACCGAACCTCTAAACCACAATAAACGCTACAAATGGAAAGATCTGCGTGCGAAGGGGTGAAGTCATATGTCTGATTACTGATTTGCTTGCATTCAATGATTTGGACGTTGTCACTTTCCTGCACACCGCTCCAAGCTGGTCCCGCGCTCCAGGAGGACTGCCAACGTCAGTCCGAAGCCTCCCAGGTTTCGCCTGCACCCCATCCATTGCCGCTTAAAAAGGATTCACACGAGGCTTCTCGCCTCCCTGGTTCTGGGCGAAGCAATATCTTCTTTTCTCTCTCTTCCCAACCCTTTCTCCGCAGTTCTTCTTCTGCAAAAACACGCAGACCACCCGCTTTTTTCTCTGCTGTTGTGTCCAGAAAGTGCGCATACAAGTGACGCTAGTGAAAGGTCCCCGTCAGCAATAGACGTATACAGACCAAAACGCTGGAAGGTGGAAGCCTGCGGCCCAAAAGACATGCTCTAAAACATCCGCCAATACAAATGTATGCCAAAGCGCTGAGTGGAGGTGCATACGGAGATTCCGAGTAGAAGTGCGTACGTAAATGCTGCGCAGAGTTGCATAGCGAACGCTGAATTCATTTGCTTACCAAACTGCTGAGTAGACGGTGAACAGAGTAATAACAACCCATTTTGGCAAACGGTCCGGAAACCCTAAAATCCCGGTATCTCAAGCAGTTTTTGGCTCTAAAATTTGAACACCGTGCACCGTTAATGCAGAAGAATCGGAAGAACACACACACACACACACACACACACACACACACACACACACACACACACACACACACACACACACACACACACACACACACACACACACACACACACACACACACACACACACACACACACACACACACACACACACACACACACACACACACACACACACACACACACACACACACACACACACACACACACACACACACACACACAAAAAGAAATGCTAGCCGTAGTTAAAGTGTATAAGCATACCTACGACCCTCATACTACCCGCCTCACAGCCTCAATGGTCAGTCAACCGGAGACCCTAAAACACCGAACCTCTAAACCACAATAAACGCTAGAAATGGGATGCGAATGCTCGAAGCCGGATGAAGTTCCTAGGGCCAAGTCCGGGAAGAAGCTGCAGCCGCCGGTCGTGACCGTGGAGGGCGTGAGGATCGACGACGAAGACGACAACGACGACGACCAGCCGTCGAAGAAGAAGTACACCTCGTGGGTCAAGGACAAGAAGAACCGTTCCGGTGGCAGCCGGGGCGGCCTTCTCCCCGCGGGCGACGCGGGCGCCGCGAACGACGACGCGTACAGCTGCGTCGACGGGATCAGCTGCGCCACGACCGCGCTGCTGTCCATCACAGCCTATCAGGAGTCTATCACAGGGGGTCGACCGTCTCGGTTTGAAAACGCTCAGCGGAAGCGCACACCAAGATGCTGAGTAGAGTTGCATACCAAAATGCTGAATTAGTTTGCTTACCAAGCCACTGAGTAGACGCGGAACAGAGATAAAAAAGAACCCATTCATCAACGGTCACCCGGACCCCCTAAAATCCCGGAATCTCAAGCGAACTCTACCTGTAAATCGTTTGAACACCGTGCACCGTTACTGCAGGAGAATCGGAAAACACACACAAAAATGGGATGCGAATGCTCGAAGCCGGATGAAGTTCCGAAGGCCAAGGCTGGAAAGAAGCTGCAGCCGCCGCTCGTGACCGTGGAGGGCGTGAGGATCGACGACGACGACCAGCCGTCGAAGAAGAAGTACACCCCCTGGGTCAAGGGCAAGAAGAACGGCTCCGCCGGCAGCCGGGGCGGCCTTCTCCCCGCGGGCGACGCGGGCGCCGCGCTGACGGCGAACGACGACGCGTACAGCTGCGTCGACGGGATCAGCTGCGCCACGACCGCGCTGCTGTCCATCACAGCCTATCAGGAGTCTATCACAGGGGGTCGACCGTCTCGGTTTGAAAACGCTCAGCGGAAGCGCACACCAAGATGCTGAGTAGAGTTGCATACCAAAATGCTGAATTAGTTTGCTTACCAAGCCACTGAGTAGACGCGGAACAGAGATAAAAAAGAACCCATTCATCAACGGTCACCCGGACCCCCTAAAATCCCGGAATCTCAAGCGAACTCTACCTGTAAATCTTTTGAACACCGTGCACCGTTACTGCAGGAGAATCGGAAAACACACACAAAAATGGGATGCGAATGCTCGAAGCCGGATGAAGTTCCGAAGGCCAAGGCTGGAAAGAAGCTGCAGCCGCCGCTCGTGACCGTGGAGGGCGTGAGGATCGACGACGACGACCAGCCGTCGAAGAAGAAGTACACCCCCTGGGTCAAGGGCAAGAAGAACGGCTCCGCCGGCAGCCGGGGCGGCCTTCTCCCCGCGGGCGACGCGGGCGCCGCGCTGACGGCGAACGACGACGCGTACAGCTGCGTCGACGGGATCAGCTGCGCCACGACCACGTTGCTGTCCGACGTGGATACAGAGTTCCCGGAAGAGGTCTTCATCGACCCGACGGAGCCGTGCACGTGCATTTCGCATCCGATTACGACGCCGATTCCCCACTCTGAACAGGTATTCACCCCCGTGTCTTGCGTCACGGAGGACTGCAAGACGCGGCCCGTCGGCGGGATCTGCCTCCTCCACTTCCCCAGCCGCCGGCAGATGAAGTTCCTCAAGCAGAAGGGGTGCAACTACGTCGTGACCCTCCAGAAGGACGAGGAGAACGCGCAGACCGTCCGAAGCTACTGCCAGCTCCTGCACATCAAGTGGATCCAAGTCGACTTCTGGCACTACTTCCACCAGAAGAATGCCGAAGAGCTGATACGGTACGTCCGCCAGGTCGCGGCTTTGATGCGTAGCGGCAAGTTCGTGATGATCCACTGCGCTGCCGGCATCCACAGGACAGGCATGTTCGCCTACGCCGTCCTGCGCTGCCTGGGATACGACCCCGCCAGCGCCGTCCAGTCGCTCCGGGCGCTGCGGACAGCGACGTACCTGAAAGTGGGCGCGCACCGCATCCAAGAGATCGAACAGCTGCTCTCCGAGCACTTCCCGTTCCCTTTGCCGCCGCCGTACACGCTGCCCGACGAGATCCTGCCGCCGCCTGCGGCGAAGAAGGAGAAGGCGAACGCAGCCGACCCCGGCAAGTCCGAACCCCGGGAGGCCGAGCAAGCGGCGAAGGGTGCCGCGGCAGGAGCGCCCGAGCCTTGCACCGGCGACAAGCCGGACGGTGCGGGGCAAGCGGAGGCTGCCGTGCATCCGTCATGCTGCGGCAAGAAGCCGGAAACTGAAGAAGGCAACCCGGATAGGGCGAAGGACGAGACGAAGGCTGCCGAGCAACCGTCGTGCTGCGGCAAGAAGCCGGAAACTGAAGAAGGCAACCCGGATGGGGCGAAGGACGAGACGAAGGCTGCCGAACAACCATCCCGCGGCGGCGAGACGCCGGAACGATCCGAACCCGAAGCAGCAGAGGCCGATCCGAAAGCCGGCGAGGCGGAGGGAGAGAGCCAAGCACCCCCGCTTGCCTCTTGCTGCAAGAACAAGGGCTGCGCATGATCGTGTACAGTGCGCCTCAGAAAACTCAAAAGTGGCAGTCCTTGTACAGCCATGCGTCTTCTACTTTTTTCGAGACATTGCAATGTGTGTCAAAAATGAAATCCTGAGCAATGAGCGAACCAACACCATACTGAAGATCATGTCACTGCCGCAGTTTACATGTCCGTGCTTGATAATATTATGGAGATCCCTAACTTAAGACATACACCAGGCGAAAAAGGAAAACAACGACCTGAAGAGAGGGCCCAAACTCGGCCTGCTCAAAAAGAAAAAAGCAGCTTCGCTCTACACTACACCTCTGTTCATGCAAGTGCTTGTGTGGGCATTCCCCCCGTTTTGCATGCAAGTGTTTGCACGGCCTCCGTTTTGTAATGCGAGTACTTGTGTGTGCGGAGGCTCCATCAACGTTACTTTCACCTGAAACAAGCCTAGGAAGGGGCAAGGAAGCAAGAGTCCCGAAGTCCGTCCGGTGCAGACGCGAACGCGTCTGCAAAGAAGATTCTGTACGCTGTACCCAGTCCGCGAAGCCTGACCTTTGCAAACTTCCGTCGCATTGCAGGTTGAAGCTGCCCAAACGTCTTGAATCTTACAGACTTCGTACAGTCTGCTGTGACGTGTATGGCACTAAAACTGAGTTTTTCACACTTGCGACTGCTCGCAAATGAAAGGCTGAGAGTCTCAGCCTGAGACTGACAATGCTGGTCGTGGTCATCCAAAGGCAAAATGCTTCGGGATCCGGTACGACACAAATAAACAGAGAACTGAGGCTGTCTGTCAGCCGTTTGCGTTTGCGTCTGCAAACGCGTTTGCAGACGCGTTCGTTTCTACTTTTCAAACTCTTCTTCAAAGACTCAGATCGTTGCTTGTTTGGACAGCTTGTTGAAAGTGGAACCTCTCTGGCGAAAGACGTCGCGCAACTGATCGTCCCGCGGGATCGACGATTCTCAAAACTGGCTGACATCAAAGTGAGCTGGAGACTTCGAAAACCGACTTCTAGCTTCATCCCGCCTCGTCGTGGTAGTCTCAGCAGCGACGAGTGATCAAACTGCCACTCGACGTACCAGACTTGCGCAGGTAAGACATCGGTGTCTTTGTCTGCAAGTTGATGAGGTCCGCTTCATGTGTCTGTGATGCCAACCAAGGAAAGCACCGATACAAGCAGCAGAACATTTTCGATCAACATTCTTTTCCGAGACACTGCGAGCGAAGCTACACCATAGTGATGATAATGCCGCTGCTACAGTGTACAAGTCCGTGCTTCGCAACGTCCCCTATACTTATTAGGGTAATATACAGATATATGCGCACTTTATTGTTTTTTTGCAAATATATGCATGTTCGTACAAACATGCATATATTTGCAAAAAAACTTAAGTTTTTTTGCAAATATATGCATGTTTTTTTTTGCAAATATATGCATACCTACCACCCCCCGTGTTTAAGATCGCGCCCTGTATAAGATCGGTTTTTTTGAGAAATGAGGGCGATCTTATACACGAGTGGGGTGGGGTCCCGCGCAGCGGAAATTTTTTTTTTTGGGCGTTTTTACTGTGGGGGGGGTTCAGGGCCCCGCGCAGCGGAAAAAAAAAATTTGGGGTGTTTTTTGTCCCCCCCCGTGTTTAAGATCGTCCCCCCCCGTGTATAAGATCGGTTTTTGGGGGGCGATCTTAAACACGGAAAAACGCGATCTTAAACACGGGGGGGGGTAGGTATGCATATATTTGCAAAAAATATGTCAAAATTTTGGAGGATCAATTTTTTAGTGTTTTTTGGTCCAAAAATTGCTCCAAAATTTGGATCCGAAATTTGGGTCCAAAATTTGGGTCCAAAATTTGGGTCCAAAATTTGGGTCCAAAATTTGGGTCCAAAATTTGGGTCCAAAATTTGGGTCCAAAATGTGGGTCCAAAATTTGGGTCCAAAAATTTGGGTCCAAAAATTTGGATCCATTTGGATCCAGAATTTGGATCCAGAAATTGGGTCCCAAGTCTGGAAGGACGTCGAACACTGTACGGAGAGAAGACCACGCAACGGAGCAGCAGCCACAAGTAGTTTCAAGCAGGACTAATCCCTCACACCGAAGTGATCATGAGTTGCCTTAACAAAACGAATCTTGTGGAGCTGAACGCACGTCCTGATAGGTGGGCCTTTACAACATTAGCACCGCAGCAAGTAAATGTATCCGACCCCTGGCACAGAAGGCTATCAGTAAACTGCGTTGCGCACTCAGACAGAATTGACAGCATGTACTTGGAACCCGGTCAGTAATCTGGACAACAATTACGCTGGACGAATATCAGGAATCGACGAATATCTTCGGGCTGTTTCAAAAATCTTCTCAAAAAATACAGGGTCAAAAGGGCCTCCAAAAAAAAAGACTCCAGATACGCAAACTCTTTCGAACGCTGCACACGGGTATCCTTCAAGTGACCTCATAACTATCATGTTGCATAAGGCGTATCCGGATCTGAAAGCCGAAGACTTTGTAACACTTTACCGCAACCGAAGTCGCGAACCGGGTTCAGCTTGCACTGCAAAAGCAGCATAATTGTGTCTTGCGCACGAGCGCGGAAATCCGCCACCCACCATTCGGTTAGATATTGCAAGAACACAATTGCGAAGCTTACTACAAACGGATAGTGTTACAAAGGCGAACGAATCATGCGAGAACCTATGGAGGGCCCCTCGACAGCTTTCGGCATAGTATGTCAAGAGACGGATAAGCGTGCGCGCATTCTACTCCTGTTTGATCTGCATGTTCCACCTTCCCCCCTTTCTTTGATCTGCTGGGTGTATTTGCGGAACTATGCAAGTTCCGCAAACAAATGCAAAATGTATCGAATGAACGAATGAAGTGAAAGCTAGAAGGTACAAACGAAGACCAGTTTCAGTTTGCTCTGGGGGCAGGTTTGATGTCATCTGGGGGGTTTTCTAAAGCCAGGTACCTCGGCTTCAGGTCGGCTGCATCAGTGTTGGCTTTCGACATACTTCTGTGTGGGTTCGGTGGACCGCCCAAGACTGTCCCCAAAAACTCGACCAAAATTTTGACCAAATTTTTGACCAAATTTTTGACCAGATTTTTGACCAGATTTTTGACCAAATTTTTGACCAGATTTTTGACCAAATTTTTGACTAAATTTTTGACCTCCCAAAATTTAAAAAAAAAAAACATGCATATATTTGCAAAAAAAACTGCATTTTGCGTATGCATGTCACAAGAAAGTTGCAGTTTTCTGCGCATATATCTGCAAGTTTCCCTACTTATTATGAGAAAAACTCTACCTGAGGAAAGGGCCAAACTCAGGAAATTAGCTTGCCTTACCAAGCTCCGTCAGAGGACCGAGGTTGTACGCTTCTTCCTGTAGAAACTCGGTCGACGAAGAAGAAGAAAGAAGAAAAAGAAAAAGGCCGGTCCTGGTCCAGGAACGTGACGGTCAACCACAGCTTGCAAAGCTTGAGTCGGGGGCACAGTGCCACAACCCCGTCCGCTCTGCCCTGTGGCTGACCGTCTCGACGAGCTTGTGTTCAGCGCGAGCGCCAAGCCCCAAGGTGCGCCATGCCTTGATGCTTTAGTTTGGGAAATCGATAGCCACTTGACCCGTAGGCCCGTGGCTCTGCAGTTCGGTTGACGAAAAAAAAGCAAAACCCGGTTTACATATCGTCGGCGTGACGTTGATACCTCGGGCACCCTTGGCAAATGACAAGATCCTGGCTCCAAGCTGCGCACCAGACAAGAGCAACAGCTCAGGGGGTCTCCCCCCTTGCGCTGTCGACACATCGTCTTGCGCTCCAGCTGCGCTCGACAAACCGTTCAAAGGCGCATCACTGAGCTCACCGAGGCCTGGCCAAGTTTCGGGTAAAATCCCGGAATCCAAGCTAAGCCTCTGCTCAAAAAAACAGTGTAGATGCATCAACGCAAAAACGTTTGATATTAAGGACAGCGAAAGGGCCAAGGCACGTCTTTTTTTCTTCGTTGTACTTTGTTTTCGCACCTTTGCTTTGTAGGAAATACTTGAGGAGGCTGCCAGCTGCGAAATCTCAAAGGAGGTAAATGTGCCGTAGTTCACACGAAACACGTAAATCTGGGTTTTTAGTGGTGGGCGTAAGCGTTCAACAAAAATAAGGAACTTCAAGCGAACTTTAACCTCTGAAAAAGACCCACTTTGTAGTGTATGGTTTCTCCTTCGAAGTAAGCACAAGGCAGCCCCTCGAGTATATTTCTCGAGAACAGCTTCTTACGGGACAGGACTCAATGCGCATGTAACCCTCCCAAGGTGTATATGCAGGCGCGCGCGCGGTTGATATGAGCCGAAAAAGCCCCCCCCCCCCCCCCCCCCCGAGGCTTTGCTTCGGTGGCTCCCGTGTGCTCGCTTCCGAAATCGTAGACTCGAAGGGTCTAAAATGCCTCACGGTCCGTCCGCCGAGCCTAACAACACGCAAGTAGCTAGCTAGCGCCTGACACGGGTGAAGACACGTCAAAAACGGTGAATCTTTGCTGCCGTCGGTGTCAGAGGTTCTTCCCAAAATTCGCCTCGTGGGTTCCCCCTTGCGAAGTCATGAACCTCCTGAGCCTGATCCAGGGTTCCGCAGAAGTCTTTATTTACTCCAGGAACCCCCCATCCCTCTCCCTCTCGTCCGCAAAAAGAGGAATAACTAGGTTTTCTGCGTGAAGTTGCCCCCCTCCCAGTGGCGATCTTTCTGGTCCTGGCTGTGACGAGCTACGAACAGCCGCCTGACAAACCAGACTCACACCGTTGTCCTGTCTGCAGACACTCAGGTTCCGTGCTGATGATGGCGCCTTATGGGTCCGTGGCTAAAAGGACCGAAACACGGCGCAGACGACCAGTGCGGTGTTGAGCACATACCCATTCCAAGCACATTCTTGCAATCCTCCCAGTGGCGAGAGCTACGAACAGCCGCCCTGTCTGCAGACACTCAGGTCCCGTGCTGATGATGGTCCGCCTTCGTGTCGTGGCTTAAAGGACCGGAACACGGCGCCGAAACAGACGGGACCACACATTCCATTCCAAGCACGTTCCTGCGATCCCACCCCCATCAAAACGTCAGCCGCCGCCGTGGGCCGCGCAACATCCGAAAAGCTAGCGCCACAGCGGAAAGAAGCAGCGACCCCCCAACTACGCGCCGAACCCACCCATCCCCCCTACAGCTAAGATTTCCCCCCCCCCGTCCCGGGCCTGCGATTTGAAAAAATGGGTGCCACGGCAGTATCTGGCAACCGCTGCTAAGACAGACTCACGTCCTCAGGGAAGATAGCCAAATGGTCGTGGCCTTTTTTAATTTTTGGAATGGGATGAACACGCAGTCTTTTGCCTCCGAGGTTTTATTGAAGAGGACGGCAGGAAGAACCCCACCGACAATGCAGAAGAGGACGGCAGATTCAAAAAGCCCACTCGGCACGGCCGCCGATACAAGTAAACACTGAGAACGTGGGTTGGAAGCAGCAGAAGACGAAGCGGTAGGCACAGAAGAGTGGAATCTGGTGTCAGAAAACCTCAGTATCCGCATGATACGACATTCTGTGTGCAGCGTCGCCTACGATACACGGCACCAAGCATCCATGTGGAGCATCAAGCTGTCCAGCAGCCGTTGACGCACACGTATCAGACTGCTGCGTAACGCACATCATCACACACACACCCACGTATCAGGCTACCACACAACGCATCCACACCCTCTCGCTCCGCTGACCTCTGCGGTCCGTGTAAGGTTCCTTCCGCATGGAGGCACACGGAAAAGGGCCTCCGGGGGGCCTACCCCGCGAGTAATAGGGTGCCTCTTTGGGTTGGGTTTTTCTTCATCGGCGTCCTCCTCCAAACCCTGCCTGTCGTTTTCCTCTCTCTCACTCTCTCGGAAAAGGTCGCGTTGGCGGAACCGGTGCACATAATAACTGTAACAGCCTACAGGGTTGATGAAATGAAACGCGAGAATTTGGGGTAAGCCCTGTTTATTAGATTTACGGTTAAACGAAGCTAGCGCACAAAGTTTGCCTGTTTCCGATACCAAGTAGGTGCTCTATTCTAACTGTCTTCAGACCCGAAAAGAACCTCACTACACAGCGCCATCTCCCGCCGGATACCAGGGCCCGGGGGAGGCCATCAAGAGTCATTCAAGGTTGCATGCCCTATTTTGGGAGCTGTTCCCTCCCTTTACTTTACCATTGCCTCTCGTGCCTGATGATGCTAGCATCAATCATGCATGCGAGGCAGTGTTCTGTGTGAACGATAAATTAAGATCTTCCCCCCGGGTGCTTATCCCGAACTTAGCATCAGGAAAACTGATCTGAGGGATCTACGGCGGCCACGGGGGGCCCGTACAGACAGGCGGACTGGCGTGGCTTGTCGGAATGGGCATCAGGGGCTCACGCAAACACCGGACTGCGTAAAAAGAATGGGTCGCAAACACGCCGGCCAGCATGGTTCCTCTAGACCCGCAAAGGGTGCGTCCTAGCACCAGTGTACTTCTGCCACTTCGGTTCGCTTTTCTTCGGCGCCGTAGCAGGACGGAGAGAAGCGAGGAGACGGAACCTCCCCGGAGAAATTGTCCCTGCACTGTAACTCGTCTCTCTCTCTCTCTCTGTCTCTCTCTTTCTCTTTCTGAAGTTCTTCCCTCGAGCTTACTTGTTACTGACTCTACCCTCAAACCTTACTAATGGGAAAGGTCGACCGAACGGCAATCGAAGCTCGACCTGCACTACGTGTGCCGAAGAGGACACAAGGATCAAGAGTTTCGTGAACGAAGTGAGTGAAGTTCTGGACGAACTTATACCGAAGGGCGGACTTGGCGTGCGGGGGGGTGAACCTGTTGCTCAAGTACGAAAAGGAGCACACAGCAACTCCCTCCCGTTCGGGCGGTTTTATTTTGCAGACTCATGTTCTTTATGCGGCATGGTATCGGGATTTGTATCTTTCGTGGCACAAGTAGTGCAGTTAAGTGGTCAAGCTTGGTTTGCCGTGTATCTTTCTTGTTAGCAAGCACACGAGTGCGAGGTTTGAGGGCAGCAACGCGGCCGGTCCGAAATAGGCCCGAGGTAAGAAGTTCAGGATAAGACTGCCGTGACGGGGCACGAGCCTGCAAAATAAAGCCGCTCGAACAACGCAATTTTGGAGGGGAGTTATTGGTTGTTCTTCTTTGGTCGTTGTACGTATATTTCGTACCACCCTCTGCCGTCCGAGTTCGCCTTCGGTATGGGTTCGCCCAGAACTTCTCACTTCGTTCACGAGGTTCTTGATCCCTCTCTCTCTCTCTCTCCCTTTCTTACCCTCCCCTGTATCAGATTCATCATCAACAAACCCCTCCTCCGCTTTTCAAATCATCGATGAATGGGCTTGTCCGACATCGTGAGTTACAGTCTAGCACAGCAAAATCTCTCCATCCTTGCCCCTGCACGTTCAAAGCTCAAACTTCACAAAACAAACAAAAGATCGAAAAACACCAATCCGTACGCCCCGCACGAGGGTCGTCGGAGGCTCAGCAAAACGTTATCGCTGCAGTGTAAAACGAACCAACAACGTCTCAGCCCACGGGGTGTTCCTAATGAACGGCAAAGGGTGCGAAGGTTCCTGCAAGCGGCTGATGCCGCGGCAAACCGTCATCAGAGGCACTCGATATTCGCCCATTTGCTGGGAAGGACATCGGTTGAGCGAGGCAAAACAGGTTGCTACGCACTTGCGGGCAGCTGCACTGATGAATGCACGAAGTCAGGCAGGAACGACGCACCGCGCAGCATGAGCGCAAGACGAGCACAAAGTTTCAGCTTTGTGTGAGTTTGATCAAAGTAACATCAAGGCAGCCCTTACAAAGACCAGCCACAGTCAACGCCGCGTGGGTGCTCATGTTTCAAACCCCCGATTGCGCGTAACCTGCAAGCACCAGAGGGTGTCGGTGGTACAAAGGTGCAGTTGCACCACGTACAGTCCTGTGTCAAGGACAGTGAGTCAAGTACAATCCATGACAAGGTGAAATTTTTGTCACGTGATTAGTAGTATCCTGAGAGAATTTCTCTTCAGCGCACCCCTCACAACCGGCTGAGAAAAGTTCGGCATCGAGACCGCTGAGTTGAGGTAATGTCTTGGCAAGCTTTGTGTGGGATTAGGTCAAACTGCATGAAGCATGCACACCAGCAAGAAAGGGAAAGGACGCAAAGAGACCGTGCGGATGAGGCACAGTGCGAACGAAGAGGTAGCCACCCACTGATTCCAGGAGACCTAGCTTCGAGCATTCGGTGTACTTTCTACTCGAAACGTCGAGTCCTGGTATCCTTTCGGGGCTTGGCGGGGTGTACCTGTCACACAGTCAGCCGTCGACCAGGAAATGAACAAGCTCATTTTTGTATAAGCACCCGCTTTGTAGGAAATGCTTGAGGAGACTGCCAGTTGCGAAAGATCAAAGCGGGTAAATGTGCTGTAGCCCACACGAAACACAGGTAAATCTGGGTTTAGTGGCGGGCGTATGCGTTCAACGAAAACGACCCACTTTGCAGTTGTATTGTTTTCTCCCCCTCTAGCCTCCTTCGAAATGAGCACAAGGCAGTCCCTCGAGTATTTCCGGGCTAGAGCTTTTCTTCGATGAGCGAACCAACACACGGTAGTGGCAATCATTTCACCAGCTCTCTTTTGGGAACCTTTGTGCCCATTTGGGGGTTTTGGGCGAAGGGTAGCGAAAGGGCGACGGCGCGGGTTGTCTTCCGGAATGCCTTGGCGCTTCACTTGCTGAGTTCATCATGAACTGCGCTACTGCGCTTCGCGTGCGCTTCACTTGATCGTTGCATTTCTCAGAATGCCTCTGAAATCCACTCATTGCAACAAAGAAAGGGGAAGAAGAAACAGGGTTTCACGTACGATGGTAACCCCCTGAGGTAGCCACTGATTTTGTTGTTGATATTGTGTTGCTAAAACCCCAATGACCTCGTTACGCTGAAACATTCCCACGATGAATCGTAAAACACGAAACATCCGCACGGCAGCACAAAAAAGAGGAGTCCGCCACCTTCTACATTTTTTTCTATTCTATTGCCAAAAGGAGGAGAGCCCGCGAAACAACGTGCCAACACACGCCTGCCAGGCGGTCTCGTCCGCCAGTCAGAACGCCCCCGGCTGCGCCACCATCGGTGCAACAATCATCTTTGACAGGGCCACGGCTCGCTCCGCGCCCACGGCGCAACGACTTGCGCCCGCCGTAGTAGTACGGGATAGTAGTGGGGCGACCGGATACTCCTCGGAGAGATGGTCCCTGCACTCTAACTCGTCTCTCTCTCTCTCTCTCTCTTTTTTTTTCTTGTTTGTTGTCGAACAAACAAGTAAAAAGTCTAAGAAGTATAAAAACGGGAGTTCGCATTTTCTTCTTCGTTCCCGGTACGCCCATCCTCAAAAGTAGACAGCGGTGGTGCCCGCCCGCCCAGGATGTAGGCTCTTCGTTCTCCATGCGGAGGCAGGGAACTGTCGTTCGGCGCTAAGCTCCGTCTTCCTCGTTGGTACCAAGAGTACGGGAGAGGCGTGCGGCGGGCCAGGACGGGCGACCGCCACGGAGGCGGCAACGAAGCCCAGCGACGACTACGCTCCGTGCATTAACCAATACACGCGCGACTGGTAAATGCCCGAATCGGTCTGGTCTGTGTCCGGATCAGTCTAGTACATGTCCGGACCAGTCTAGGATCAGTCTGTTACAAGCCCGGATCAGTCTAGTACAAGCCCGGATCAGTCTAGTACATGTCCGTATCAGTCTAGTACAAGTCCGGATCAGTCTAGTACATGTCCGTATCAGTCTAGTACAAGCCCGGATCAGTCTAGTAAATGCCAGTATCAGTCTGGTACAAGTCCGGATCAGTCAAGTACATGCCCGGATCAGTCTGGTACAAGCCCGAATCAGCCTAGTACATGCCGGATCGGTCTGGTACAAGCCCGGATCAGTCTAGTACATGCCCGGATCAGTCTAGTACAAGCCCGGATCGGCGTATACTTGCCCGAATCAGCCCTACGAAGACGCGGAATAATTCGTATGTCTGGATGTCCAAAAGACAAGAGGCACCCCTTGGGGCTTGTGCGCAGGAAAGCAAGTATTGACAGAGAGACACTCATCGGCACACAGAGAGCGAGAGAGAGACTGCACCATTTTTTTACGGCATCGGATGCCGTGCCATCCCCTTGATCCCGCCCCAAAGCTAGAAAACGCAGGAAAACCAACACCGGAGGTGGGGGGAGGAGGTGTTGGTAAGGCCGTCCTCCTGTCAGAGAGGCGGGGAAAGGGTGGGGGGGCGTAGGGGCAAAGCCCGAGCCAAGCAAAAGAAAGAAAAAAAAAGCTTGAAAAATCGACGAAAACAAACCCACCCCCCCCCACACCCCCCGGAGGCAGTGTTCCGTCTTTAAGCACCTAGCGCTACGATTTTCCCCGCGCCCCCGGGTTGTGTTGCGCCAGCCCCCCGATGCGTCTTCTAGCCCAAGCATCGGGGTTCAAGGCGCTGCCCGTCGGCATCGCGGTCATCGGCGCCGTCCTGCTGTGGACCAACAACCGCGCCGGCGACGAGATATGGCAAGAGGAAGCCCGGCGCCTCGGAACCGCCCGCGTCGCGCAGTTTGCAGCGGACAAGGCCCAGGAGCTGAGCAGAGGCTACGTCGAGCCCTGGATCGGCGTAGAGGTGCAGGTGCTGCCGAACGCTTCGGAAGTCAGGCGGGCCGTGCAGGACCGGCCGGGGGCTGGTTGGAGTGACGGGTTGGCGGCTTACTGCGGGCAGCGGGGGAAAGTCGTCAGATACGACTCCGTAGACCGCAGGGACGGTCTGGTGAGGGTCCAGCACTACGATGGTCGATTCGTCACGTGGGCGCTGGCGGTCGTTCGGGTTGGCGGGTACAGCATGTCGGATCGTCTCCAGCTGCACCCCTCCGGCGTCCACCGAGGGGACCGCGTCATCATCGTATCCACTCCCGACCAGGCCGAGGCCATGGCTTCGGCCCTCCCTGACGCGCCGTTCATCTCGTCCATGGCGCAGTACTGCGGGCACAAAGCCATCGTGCGGCGGTTCGACGAAGTCGACAAGCGCCGGCAAACCGTCCGCCTGTCGCACTCCGACGGCGCGCAGCACACGTGGCCTCTGCAAGCCACCATGGTATGCCGCCTCGGTTGCTTTTGTGCGCACTTCCTTCAACCCTGTTTCGTTCATCCAACGGGGGTGTACAGCGGGTTGCCCTTCAATGTATTGTGCAGGCTAAAAAGACGTAGGCAGCGTGTTTAGTGGTGATTGATCAGAATTCCTTACCTACCCCCTCCCGTGTTAGTGTCGCCTACCTAAAGGCACCCTTTCCTAAAAGGCGACACTAACACGGGAAGCCGTTGGTGAGGATGAGACATTCTTCATGCAAATACAGGGAACCCCTTTGAGAACCGTCTTCCCGTGGTAGTGTCGCCTCGCGTTTTCAGGCAAAAAGGCGACACGAACACGGGAGGTAGACGGGGGGTAGGTACCTGAATAATATGACACAGGGTAAATACAAGTGGGAAAACGATTAACAAGGCACGCACAAACCAATGAGATTCCTTCTGTCCCTACCTACTATCTGGCGAAACAGCAGTCAAGGGAACGGACTTGAAACTGTCAGCGGGGAAAGAAGACCCTGTTGAGTTTGACTCTCGTCTGACTTCGTGCAGTGACACGAGAGGTGTAGAATAGGTGGGAGGCCGCAACAACAAAACGAAGCGCCCTTCCTTCGCGATGCTGGTCGGCCTGCAGCAGCACCGTGCTTCAAAGTCATTGGGTTGTTAGCCGTTGTGTATTTCCGACTGGACCACTGCGAGTATCCTCGAAAGTGTTCCAGGTTTTCCCGAGGGGCCTCTGTCGTCGCGCATTGTGGGCACACGTTTCCCTATGAGAGGGAGAGAGAGTTAAAGTGCAGGCCCCATCTCTCCGGGGAGTATCGGTCGCCCCAGGTGCGGCGGGCTCTGTGTAGACGAACCGGTCCGCGGCTAGGATCCGAGCGGAAATGCAGCAGATTGGGCATCACGCATTTGAAGCAGTGGAATGCTGTGCTGGCAAAGGAAAAGCCCCCCGCCCACCGACCAACCTCGAAAACAAGCAAATACCAGTCTGTACGCCCCTACGGATTCACGACACAAAACCGACCACCCTCGGAGAGTATTCAGGCTGACCGGATACCTGTCGGTACGCCCGGCTGTCTATAGTATAATGAACGCACGCACCACACAGTCGCTTGAAATGGCGGATCTAGAAGTTCACATGCTTGGAGCAGATGCGAAGTGGTCCACAAGAAAGCTTGCCCGAGAAGATCAAGGCGTGTACGAGGGTGAAGAGGTCATCATCTCGGATAGCATCGCTGCGGTATGCGCGACGATACTTACTCGCACAAGTGCTGATACTGTTCATTAGCTTTCCACGCACGTCCTCCTCCTGCCCGAATTTTTTTTGCACCCCATGAAAAAACTTTTTTTCCACTAAAAAAATGGTTTTATCATGGGCAGAGGCCTCTTGCCCCAAAAAGTGGGTGTTTTTTCCCCCGCAGGTGAGGTCAAAAAAAGACACAAACTTTTGACCCTCACTGATACGCCCGTTGGCCCCTCAAGAACCAGGAAGCGGGTGTCCTTCGGTGCAGAGCGCTGGTGGATTCGTAATATTTTCCTTCCCTTGGTGGTCTTGAAGAGGTCATCATCTCGGATAGCATCGCTGCGGTATGTGCGACGATACTTACTCGCACACAAGTGCTGATACTGCTCATTAGCTTTCCACGCACGTGCTCCTCTGGTGGATTCGTAATATTTTCCTCCTAAAAACTTCCCCCCTTACTACAATGCAGGGTGCACTTGTGTGTCATGGCAATATCAGGTGATTTCACATGCGAAACTGATACATGATATCGATAGCTTGACGTAGCACCGCACGTGAAAACCTAGTGGCTACGTGAATCATGACAGGGCCTGCTGAATTGTAGTCCTTGAAAGGCCAGCCTGGTGCACGGGCGATTCACAGGACCTGGCTTGCTTTATTCTCTCGTAATGCCGCGAGGTCGAAGACGCTTTTGTGCTCTTCGGGTCCAGATATGCTTTTACGCTCCGATGCAGCAGCCAGGTTGAACCCCCCCCCTGTACGATGGTCACTCAGGAAGCTGTTTCGCAGTACCGTCGGAAGGTACCCAAAAACACTCACAATCACAGCTCCGGCTCGCCGAGCGAGACCTGCAAACGTGCTTGCGGTACGGCGGGCGCAAAGGCGTCGTCACGTCGCTTTCAGAGGGAACGGTTACCATCGGCCACGACGACGGCCAGACCCGGGAATGGCCGGCGAAAGTGGTCCGCGGGCTGGAGATATCGTGGTTCGAGGTCATCAAGGACGAGATCGTCGTCGTCGCTAAAACCGTAGACAAGGTACGTTGCCCCCGTCGTTTTTCATTTGCCGTGCCTATGCATCCCCTCCCAGGCGCCCTCATATCCTCCTACGGCATCTGCGTTCACCAGGATTGCCGATGCTGCGAAGCTGAGGCGATGGAACGCCAGGTGGGAGACGGGGGCGTACGTCTCCCAGTCGTGGCGCCGGGGCACCAGCGCACGCAGCTCGGGCAGGGCAGACTTGCCCCAGGCGCTGAAGGTGTCCACCACCATCGGCAATCAGCAGCAAGTCTTGCTGTTGGCATCTCCGACTCTTTCTGTCGCTGGATGATTTGTCTTTTTCTTTTTAGTACTAACAATCTTGTGGGTTGCTCTTCAATGTATTGTGCAGGCTGAAAAGACGTAGGCAGCGTGTTTTGGTGGTTGATCAGAATTCCTTACCTGAATACACAGGGTAAATACAAGTGGGAAAACGATCAACCGGCACGCACAAAAAAAACGAAGCGCCTGTCTTTTTTGAAAGTATGTTAATACGGCAGGGAATAGTTGATTAGACCTCTTGAGTCTGTGCTAACCACGATTTGGGGACTCGAGAGAACCTACAAAGCCAAAAGCACCCCCGTTCGTGAGAAAAAGCGAAATATAAAAACATCTTCTTTTTTCCATCTGTTTGTCAAGAGCTGCGACTCAACGATTCCATAAGCGCCAGCTTGGAAGGAAAGGCTCGACATAGCTGCCAGACAAAGAACTGAAGGCATACCAAGTGCTGCAACTTCCGAACACGTGTTGAACGGACGAGCGACGTAGATCATGTGGGTCTACCCCTATATATCCTTCCTTCCATTCGGAGTCAAAGCAGCTGAAGTGAGGAGACCGGAAACTCCCCGGAGAGATGGTCCCTGCACTCTAACTCGTCCCTCTCTCTCTTTGTAGGAAGAGAAGCGTGTTTCTTCGAAGACTAACAATAATCCGAACAGGTTTGCCGCTCCAACCGTCCAGAGAAACGAAGTGGCTTGCTTCCTCTCACACAACAAATACCGCTACAACACACACATAAACAATACACAACACACCTGACACATCTAGCAAGCTTGCTTGAGCGCCTTCGGCGTGTCAAGTTGGAATCCTTACGTTTCTGAGCGAACTCCTCTTATCCGCCAATAGCGAGGTTGGAGGGGTAAGCAAACTCTCTTCCCAGGAATAGCGAAGAAACAGAAGGGATTCCAACAACACACAAGACACAACACAGAATACACACACACACAACACAATACGCAACACACAACACAACAACAAAACAGATCGTCGGGCGGAGTCCAACAGTATCCTGGCGGCCCGGCATGCGAGACTTCGCCGGGCGAAAGGTGTCGATCATCCGAGGGAACAGAACCGAGGGCAACGTCCTTGTGGCGGTGCCTCCTTCGGCTGACGACTCGGGACCGGCGCTTGAGAAGGACGCCGATGGGACGCGGCGCACGCCGGCTGAACACTGGCTGCCGATCGGCGCGCTGCAGCAGGTGCAGCTGCCGTCGCTGGTCGAGGGCGCCGTGGTGGCTGTGAGCGACGACTGCGAGTTCGTGAAGGAGACCGTGCAAATGGTGGAACCCTCGCTCTGGCACGACGACATGGCCACGAAATGCGGCAAGCCGGCCCTGGTAGTGCCCTTGGAGCAAACCCTCGAGTCAGTGGCCGCAGACGAGGTGCTGCAGCTGCTGCACACGGACAACACGTCGTACACGTGGCCGATCAACGTCATCGTCTCGCCCTCCTCCGTCCCGCCTATGCCGCTGCGCCGCTACGCTGCTAACGCCAGCGTCACCGCCAAGGCGGGGGTCAACGCTTCCAGCGTGATCGCAACGATGCTGAACAACACGGCGACGGCCAAGCCCAGCAGGCACATCCGACCCGGTGCAGGCGACCACGTCCGGCTGGCCAAGTTCTCCCGCGACGAAGGCGTGCTGCAGGAAGGCGAAGTAGGCATCATCATCGACGAGCAGGAAGACCGCTCGGAGCCCTTTCTGGTCAAGGGCCCCTATGGTGGCACCTTCTGGTACAGGTATTCAAGCGGGAGTTTTCTTCCCAGTACAAGTACACGTTCAGCGAAACCTTGAGGCTAGAATGCGGAGAATCTGTGGCAATACAGCTCTAGGGGATAGGGACGGGTCTGGTGGACCGTGGTGTAGAGAAACCCTGCCTCAAAATAAATCAACTGCCTTCAGGTGGGCTAGTCTAACAGATGGGCTAGCCCCGCCAAGGAAGCACAGAGAGGTATTACGGAAGAAGTGCAAAGCGACGAACTGCACACACCCACAATCTGTGGCGTCTCCAACGTCACCAGCGTCACAGCGCTCTCGTGCCCAGCCGAGCTATCCTCGCAAACCGAAACAGTGTTGCGGGCAATGAGCCAGCCGCGCCCTGGCATAGCTGCGACGACACCCGTGAACCCATTCGTGAAGGCACACGAGGCATGGGCAGCGAGCAGGCACGCGGAGCTCTTTTACAGCAACATGGGAGGAGGAAGCGGAGTGGAAAGGGACGAGAGCAGGAGAGGGGCGCACGCAGCCAGCGATCCCGACCAACAGCAAGGCAAGCGAGGAATGCGACGGCACGATGCGCGAAGCATGGTGCACCTCGCTGCACCACGTGTGACCGCCGCCGGCGGCGGCGAGTCGCGGGGGGCTGCGCGGGGCGCCGGCGGCTCCCGCGGGTCGTCCCTGCGGGGCGGCCGCTCCGCAGCGGCCCCCTTGGCACCGCCCCTCAAGGCGCATTAGCCACTGTAACCAAGTGGATTCAGCACCAAAAACACGTGCAACCTCAATGTAGCCAGCCAAATATGACTGAAAACCCTTCGAATCCACAAATAACGCTTGCAAAACGCTGTAGCAACGTAACCCATCCACACACAGGGAAGCGGAGCTGGACGTGGTGCAGGCGCCGCAAAGGAAAGCCCCAGTGCGGCTGGCACCCGTCGCCGGCGGTGCCGTGCCGCCGGCGCCCGTCCCGACCACAGGCGCGACCGCCGCCGGCCGCGGCGGTCGCGGCGATACGCGGGGGGCTGCGCGGGGCGCCGGCGGCTCCCGCGCGTCGTCCCTGCGGGGCGGCCGCTCCGCAGCGGCCCCCTTGGCACCGCCCCCCAAGGCGGCCTCGCCGCCGCCGCCGCCGCCGCCGCCGCCGCCGCCCGCCTTGCGGCCGGCATCGGCACGGCCAGCCGTAACCCCGGCACCGACCCCGCGGCCGACGGCTGCCCCCACGCCGCGGCCGACGGCAGCACCGACGCCGCAGCCGACAGCGCTCCGGTCTGCGGCCGGCGTCGAACTGCCCATCGGGCAGCTGGTCGTCCTCAAGACGGACATGACCGTCGGAGGGCAACTCGTTGCGCGGGAGGGCGCCGTCGGCGTCGTCAAGGATCGCTTCGACTCTTCCACGTACGCCGTGCGGGTCCTCGGCATGTTCGGCAAAAGCAAGGTGAAAAAGCCGTTTGTATGCCATTTCTTAACCGGCTGTGTCGCGTGGGCGGCCCTGACATTACCCACCCCACAGGTGACACCACTGTTTTATCTCTAACCGTGGTATAGGTCCATACTACAACTTTTGCTGACAGAAGCTCCAGCTCGGAAGGAAATGCTCGACGAAGCTGCCAGGCAAAGAGAGGGGTCCCAAGTGCTGTAACTACCGAACCACGTGCTGAACGGACGTCAGGTCATGCGGGTCTAGGTGAGCTTCTGACTTCCTGGTAGTGGTATCTCATACGCTCGGGGGACAATTGGTGCTCTTCTCAATTGTAGCTGGACCACAACCAGAGTCTTCTCGCTGCGAGCTGCTGGGTGGGAGCAGGTCGTGCCAGACCGCAGACAAAGTCTTGGAACTTTTCTGGGCTGCTGTGATAAACAAAAGTGAAGCGGCAACTCCCCAGGTGCCCAGTTGTTGAGTTCACTACAGGTTGGCTTACAGAGATGCGGAAGTGCCTCACTTTCCTTGTATTTTACCTATGAATGCGGGAGTGGGACTCCCGCATTGCGGGAGTGGGAGTCCAGACAGCGCATGGCAGCTCAGCACTAAGCAGCCCGAGTCAGTCTTGCCTGTTGCTCCATACCTCGCGGCGTACAGCTCACCCTGGCAACCAAACGCGAAAGAAAAGACAGGGGTGTGTGTGCACGCGCCCGTTAATTGTTTGCCCACGTAGGGTTCCTCCTGTTTCTTCGGGCCAGCACGGCAATACATCGCAGTACAAAAAAAGGCGAACAACACAACACAGACCAAGAAATGGGCGAGTGCGGACCTGCTGATCCGCGGCAACCCTGGAGAAGACGTGGACCCCCGGTGTAAACCTCCGCCATGCAGGTTCTAAGCGCGAAGCGAAGGTCATTGGCAAGACTTAATCCTGCTTTGCTGAAGCGTGCCGCACGGGGCATGCGGCGAGCTACGAACAGCCGTCTTACAAACGAGACTGCAGGCACTCAAGTTCCATGGTCTGCCTTATGTATCCATGGCTTAATGGACCAAAACACGGTGCAGATACGGTGTTGATCACCCAACCAGTTCCATGCACGTTCGTGCGTCCCATCTGGTTGCCAGCAGCAAGGCGACCCCCCCCTCCGACACTCACCTCGGCATCCCTGTGCGCAACTTGCAGCCGTCTGAGTTGTACGCAGGATGCTGCATGCGAGCCGTTCACATGTTGACGCCTTCATTCTTCTACGAGTTGTGGAGCACACGAACTAAGGTTGTACGAGAAACAGTTGAACGGGATCCTGGATGGTTCACATTTACACGTTGTCCCCGGGCAACGGCACTGCACGTATCGACTGCAGTCGTCCGAGAAGAACTGAACTAGAACTCGATCATCACTCTGCTTGCGGACGGCAACGCACGCCACATGATCGAGGACAGAACGCAGCAGCGTCTGTCAAGATGAACCCGACCGGTTGTAGGTGATAATCCCTCTCCTCCCAAGGAGCCATTCTACGCCGATTCGGAAAGGTGTTATCGTGAACTCGTACTGCACCCCTAGAACGCCGATTCGGAAAGGTGTTATCGTGAACTCGTGCTGCACCCCATGTGCTACCGTACGAAACTGTCACTACCAAAAGCAGTGCCGAAACGGAGAAGGTCAATAGCTGGCGTGGAACAAATAACGCCCATCACGGACCTGGAGTCAGAACATTGAGATTTCGGCTCAAAAAAGTAGCAGTGGACCTATTTATCCTGGGATAGTGGGGTCTCGCCTTGATGGTCCCGTCCTCCCTTCGCAACTCCCGTACGGTATTCTTGAACCTGCTTTTTCTTTGCGTTCCCGCAAAGAAATCACAACGCGTGAGGTTATCGAGGCCAGTCAGAGCGTAGATTCGCAAAGGCGCCGGTACGCACGTGTTTTCCTCCCCGCTACGAAGTTACCGTCTCTTCGCTCCCCGCTCCCTTATTCTCACACCCGCCCACCCCTCGCACTAGCCAAGGGTCCCGTGCGCGTCTTATTTGTTCATACTCGCATTGACGGACTCAGACCGACTTATCTTTGACTCAGGAAGGTAAACGCAACGATCAGGTTCAGACCTAATCTGACTTGATGAACTCGGGAATGTTCCAGCATGGGCACTCCCTTTGACCGAGGATGTGACCATTTTCGGCGAGTTCGTTGCCAGAAAAATCGGGGACATAGTCACAAAGGACCGCTTTCCTGAGGTTTCCTCTGCGATAGAAAAGCCAACGCGCAGCTCCTCTTTTGTGGGACAAGGTATTCTTTGTTACGTTGCTGTACAAAGTAGGGAGGTTAATGCTCAACTCTTTGTGTCGCTGTAAACCCCTTTTTGGGCTAAAAAGGTGTTCCTCAGATGTTGCCCCATTTTATGGGGCGCCATTGGATTGGCCGATTTTGGAGATTCCAAGGCTAAGACAAGTCTGACTTGCTTTGTGAGGCTATTTGGCTTTCCTGGGGCCTCCTTGCAGCAGATCAACCAAGTCGGGTGGAGCGGGTCGGCGGCGCTCGGGGGGCTCCTCATCGAGACGCACTCGTACCGCTTCGTCTTCCTGATCACGGCCGTCGTCCACTTCGCGTCGACGCTGCCGAAGCTCTCGCTTCTCTGCATCATCCCCCGTCACGAGGTGAGCATGATTTCGAAGCAGCCGGCGCCAGCAGAGCCACAGCAAACCGCAGGTCCCGCTGAGGATTCAGACGAAGACAACGAGAGAACCGCGCTCGTGATCAACGCCTGGAGGGCAATCGGTCGGCGTTGCTGGAGGCACCTCAGCGAGACGCACTCGTACCGCTTCGTCTTCCTGATCACGGCCGTCGTCCACTTCGCGTCGACGCTGCCGAAGCTCTCGCTTCTCTGCATCATCCCCCGTCACGAGGAAAGCCAGGGGGGAAAACGTAAAAAAAAGTGCCCCATCCTCGAAAGGCGCCTCTTTTTCTCCGGAAGATGTTCCCTTCTTCTTCTTCTTTCCTCCGCACCAGGACCAGCAAACATCAGCAACTGAAAAGGAAGAAGGAAGCAGCAATGAACAAACAAGCAGGGCCGTCGTGGGGGCTCGACCCTACGATCCCCATCCCCCCCTCCCGCCTGAACGAGCGTTGTGAGTGCTGACCCGCAAAAGGGTGCAACACGCTGAAGTTAGGCGTAGATGTTTTGTGCCTTCGAAAAGATCACCGGGCCGCTTCGAGTATTTTGGCCAAGTTTGAACAGCTTACCGCACTTTGGCTTTGTGATACCAGCACGCGGCCGAACAATGGTTGGATTGCTCGAGCATCCCATTTCATTTTCGGGGCCGGTGCATTCGGCAGGTGTGTTGATACAGAACGGATGCTGAGTTGCACGGCCCCCGTCCTGCTATCAGAATGATGCACGGAAGGAAAACCTGCAGCACAAAACCGGTCTGAAAAAATTAGCATGCGCGCTTTTTTTTGTGTGTGCGCACTCGCGGAACTCACCTGCTTTTGGTAAGTTTCTTGTAGTACGCTGCCAACTACCGATTTTTAGCACCAACAACGCATTGTTAGCACGAAAAAAGAAGGGGACCAGGGGAATGCAGACGTGGGCAAAGGGAACCGAGTGTCCAACCCATCGAAAACGGGGAACGACAACAGAGAGGGCCCGCCCGATAGGTTTCTCTAGCCCCGGTCCGTTTCCTAACTTTCTGCGTCTCCCTGGTCGTACGAGCACAGCTAAGCAAATGGGCTTTTTTTCGTTCTCTTCTCAGCCGCGATGCAGTGTGCGCGGATTTCCGAACCACCCGAGGCCGGGCGGATCTATTGCTACCCGTACCAACCAAGCCCAGGATTCTCGTGAAGTATGGTCAGCGAAACAGCTTGGCCGAAGCTCAGCAAAAGCCGGACAATGTCGGTCGCAAAAGTTTTAACTTAGCGCCGTAAGCGGCTGTTTGACCTCTATCAGTATTCCGGCAGCCCTTTGAGTTGCCTGGGTCATGAACGACCTGACACAGTCATCGCTTCGTGGTGCAAGCAGCCCCAGCCATCGCTTTGTGGGTGTAAGCAGCCACAGTCTTCGCTTCCTGGGTGCGGTGCAGATCTGCAAGAGCAACCAAGGAACACGCGCATTCCAGGTTCAAACGGAAAAGGAAAGAGAGAAAAGCAGATGCAGACGCGCGAACCCATGTTGCTGTTCGCAGCCCTCGTGTCGTTGGTCTCGCAGGCCTCCTCCGCCGTGTGCCCGACGTGCATCACGCTGCCGCAGGTTGTGACACACATCAAGACGACAATGCCGACAAAAGAGACGGAGGACTGGGTGGCTCCTCCGCAGCAGGCGCTGGAGATGACTTCGAAGCCGCGACGGCGGAGATGCTCGCAGGTGCGTGCACGGGCAGTCTGCCGGCGTCGCTGGCGGGGCTGTACGCGCGGGAGGTGGTCAACGACGCGACGAACGACAGGGAGTACTGCCTCCTGGCTTCCGTCTCGCTGGCTGCGCCGTGGGGGACGGTGATCGTGTACGGGGGAGCTGGCGCGAGGAATTTGAGTATCCTGGCGCCGCATGCGTTGCACGATAGCTTGACGGGTGACCAGGGTGTGTACGTGTTCCGTGGGACTGGGGCGAGAGTGTTCGTGATGACCGGCTCGCACCGGCACGCGAATGCAACCGACTCGTTGTGCCAGTCGCAGTACTTGTGGCCAACTTGGTGGCGGATGCGGCGCACAACATCGAGAATTGCTTCCAGGCGGCAACGATCGCCATCAAAGCCCACTTCGACGGGCCGGGGGACCACACCGCGATCCAGTTCCACGGGATGCTCGGCAGCTCGTGCCCGGGCGTGAGCGCGTTCCTCACGAACAGCATCAGCGTCCACGCGCAGGAGAACGAGAAGATCGACCTCCTGCGCGACGCTGTCACCGCTGCGATCGTCGAAGACGAAGACGGAGACACGCCTGTGTTTACGGTTTACGGGGATTCGCCGTCCTGCGGCCTGGCCGGCACCACCAACGTGCAAGGTCGGCTGTTCAACAACGTCGCGGCCGGCAGCGTGTGCAAGGTGTCGTCCGTCGGGTACTCCGGCGACTTCATCCACATCGAGCAGGAGAAATGGGTCCGGAGGGCGGGCCAGTACGACAAGTGGGTGACGACCATCAATTCGGTGGACTTCGCCTCCGCCGTGCCCCCGCGGTCGGTCGCCGTCACGGCGCCGCCCGCCGGCCCCGTCGGCCTCGCAACGACGGTTCGAATCCAGTGGACGAGCTTCGGCGTGGCCGGAAACGTGAAGCTCACGCTGGATGACGACGGCGAAAGCAAGTCGGTGGAGAAGACCATCGCCTTGAGCATCGCCGATACTGGGTCGTTCGATTGGATCGTTCCCGGGTCCGTCGCAACCGACGCCACGTACGTGATCAGGGTGCGCAACGTGGAATACCCGGCGGTGAAGTCATACTCAGAGCCGCTGACCTTTTTCAACGCGGTGAAAGTTCTCACGCCGAACGGTGGCGGGCAGCTCCGCGCGGGAGAGGAGGTGAGTGTGACTTGGACGGCGCCCGGAGTGGGGCTGGTGAAGGTGGCCCTTTGCAAGGGGACGACGTTCTACAAGGACATCGTCGTGGAGACTGAGAACGACGGGCATTTCCTGTGGACGGTTCCCGACGACGTCGACACCTCATACACTGGGTACACAGTCCGCCGACGAGACTTCGGTCGCGGACTTTTCCGATTCGTTCTCCATATTTACGGGGTTCGTGGTGGAGACCCCGCACAACGGGTCAGTCGGCCTGGCAACGATGATGTCGGTGGAATGGGCAACTTTTGAGGTAGCTGGAAACGTGCAGGTCTCGCTCCACGAGAACAACGACGTGAAACAGCACCGGCGCAACCTCGCCGTCAGCACATCGAACACTGGCTCATTTACCTGGTTAGTCCTCGGGTCCACCTCGACAGACATCTCGTACATTGTCAGAGTCCGCTCAGTTGATGACAACAGCATCTTCGCGTTCTCGGGTCCGATAACATTCTTCAACCCCATCAGCGTCATCTCCCCGAACGGAGGTGAGCAGTTGAAAATTGGCTCGCAGGTCGACGTACGCTGGGCGGCACCTGGTGTGGGGTCGGTGAAAGTGTCGCTGTGCAAAGAGACAACCTTTGACACGGACATCGTCGTGGAGACGGAGAACGACGGGCACTTCCTGTGGACGGTTCCCGCCAGTGTCGACACAGCGTACGTGGAGTACACAGTTCGGGTGTGGAGTGTCGACACGACGTCGGCCAGAGACTTTTCAGACGCCCCTGTCCTTTTCTTCACGACCCCCGTGATCGCGTTGGTGTCCCCAGCCACCGGCGCTCTCGGCCTCGCAACGACAGTCACCGTGGAATGGACCAGCACCGGCGGCCCTGCCAACGTGCAGCTTTCGCTGCACAAAGACGACGATTTGGGCGCAGAAGCAGGCATCGTCGAAAGCACGCCCAACAACGGATCGTTCCTCTGGTTGGTCCCCGGTGCCATCGCGACGGACGCGACATACGTCATCAGGGTGCGCGGCGTGGAAAATACGGACCTAACGGCGTTCTCGGAGCCTCTGACCTTCTTCAACCCTGTTTGCGTGGTCTCCCCAAACGGTGGAGAGCAGGTCTACATCGGCGAGCAGGTGAACGTCAACTGGACGGCGCCTGGAGTGGGCCTCGTGAAGGTCGCCCTTTGCAAGGGGACGACGTTCTACAAGGACATCGTCGTGGAGACGGACAACGACGGGCATTTCGTGTGGACGGTTCCCGCTAGTGTCGACACCTCGTACGAAGGATACACGATCCGGGTTCGGAGCGTGGACGAGACTTCAGTCAGAGACTTTTCGGACTCCCCGATCGCCATTTCCCTCGCGGGGTTCAAAGTGGTGCCCCCAAGCGAGGCTGCGATTGGTCTGGCTACGACAGTCTTGGTGGAATGGGAGACCTTCAATGTGGAGGGAGACGTGCAGGTGTCGCTTCACGAGAACAACGACGTGAAGCAGCACAGACGCGACCTCGCAAGCAGCATGCAAAATACCGGCTCTCTCGCGTGGCTGGTTCGAGGGTCGACCTCCACCGACATCTCCTACGTCTTTAGAGTTCGGAGTAAGGTCGACACTTCCCTCTACACGTTCTCGAAGCCCGCGACCTTCTTCAACCCCATCACGGTCTTGAGCCCAAACGGCGGTGAGCAACTGCGGTTCGGCGACCAAGTGAACGTGAACTGGACCGCGCCTGGCGTAAGGTTGGTGAAGGTGGCCCTTTGCAAAGGGAAGACGTTCTACAAGGACATCGTCGTGGAGACTGAGAACGACGGGCATTTCCTGTGGACGGTCCCCGACAGTATCGACACCTCGTACACTGGGTACACAGTCCGCGTGAGGAGCGTTGACGAGATATCGGTCAACGACTTCTCGGATTCTCCGATCATCATCTCGCAGTAGTCAGGATGTCTTTTCATGAAAGATTCCCACGCCACGGATGGCGTTTTATTTCACCAGAACTTGGTGCCGGTCACAAAAAGGAAATTGGCACCCCAAGTGTACATCCAGTAGCCTGCACTCCAAGCTGCTGCACTCTACTCGCCAGTGATTGATGTCAAAGCGTTTTCCTGGAGAACCTGTTTGACACAGCACCGGAGACTTCAAAACCTCGAAATCTCAAGTGAACGTGTAAAAAGTAGACAGACAGCCAGACAGTCATCTCCGGCGGCACCATGCTGAGAATACATGCTTATGTACATAGTGGAAAATGGCCGAAACTGCAACCGAACGACACCGACACGTGCAACTGCCACATATACACGTCGCGACTAAAAGGGAGTCCAACTGCCTTTTAGCAGTAGAGTTGTTTTCCAGGAGGCTTAATCCCAAAGAAACCTGAAGACCTGAAGACAGAGAAACGATGGACTCTTAGAAAGCACAAAGCAATCAAGAAACATACACTTTTCAGGAAATACTCGAGGAGGCTCGCCAGTTGCAAATCACAATTGGGGAAGTGTGCTGTGGCCCACACGAAACACAAGTAAGATGGGTTTAGGATGCGCGCAACAACAAACCCCATTTGCAGTATAAAAGTGTAGTATACACCGAGTGAGACCCCTCAGAGTATTTCGAGCTTGCGGAGAAGGTACGTCCAAGAAATACATGGTGCTCGTTTCTTCCGCGATTGACGTGAGGATGCAATCCCGCGAACGGGCACGCTCAAACAAAACACGATTGTTTTCAACCCGAACCTCCCCTTCTACCTCCCGCCTATGATGTCTCTCGCCGTCGCCGGCTCCCCGATTCGCGAGTCTACGAACCCAGAGGCACTCCCCTCCCGTATCAAACGTACATAAGAGGCAGGATTCTGCTCAAACACGAAACTGAGATTTTCGCCCCTTTCTCTTCTTCTCTGTTCTTGTATCTTCTCCCAAGAAGACTTGATGCTGGCATCAGACATGGATGAAAAACAGACCGCGGGGCCGTACCAAGTTATTTTGCTCGCACGAGCAGCCGAAAAAATGGAAAACCAGAACCGGGTTTCGATTCGCAGCTGACGAGTTTAACCGCTGGGTCGTTGTTACATTTGAATGCTTGAATCACGCAAAACCGGTCTTCAGGAACCGTGGGAGAAAGTGCCAGAAGGTCAATATCTTGTTTCGCAGGCTGTGGCTGGAGCGCGCGTGAGGTCCATGGCACTGGGGGTTCAACGGAGATATGTTCTTGCGTAGCGTCTGCCTCTCTGGAGTTGTAACCTACTCGTTCGAGAACCCATGAGGCAGACTGTAGCCACTCCTCGGGACACATCTGGACCCTAACCGCAAAACGATGAGTTGCGACACGTGTCTGACTCAAGCTCGTCGCGGACTACGGGTGAAGGTTGTTACCCTTCCTGAATCAAAGAAAAGCTTCACGAACAAGCAACACGTCGTGAGATCCAATCTGTATGCCCATAGAAAACAGAAGTGAGGAGTACCAAGGCCTAAGAGCATTTCTTACGACCTGAAGGGGCAAAGTCTTTGTGGCTAAGTCCTGGGGGAAAAGCACGAGAATGCGGAAGAAATGCGAAAAAAAGTACACATCTCATTTGATGAGGTTATTTTCCAAGTTCTTCTCTTCTGAGATCTCTTCCGGTATCAACCGAGCTGACCCCAGTGACGAGCTCCTCGATCGTACCGTGTTGGGCTTCAAGCCCCGGGTAGAAAGGAACAGGTCAGGGTGTCATGATTGGTACCTTCCACGGTCCACCAGCCGTGTGGGAGCCTCAGTACCCCAGATATGAAACGCACGCTGATACCACGTGCGCTTTCTCGACCAGTGCACAAAGAGGGACTTTAGTACGGTAGGTGCCAAAGGGGGAGAATTTGCAGTTATATCCTGAACTAGTGTCGTGCTTCGCATGTGAGATATACCCTCAGAACTAACGTATTCTTAGGCCAAATGGAGGACCCCAAATCCACCCCGCAAGCAAGGAGCATGATGCCCCGTTTTACTTCACATGCACACACAGCATCGTACTCCCCGGCATTTTGCTGCCCAAACCGTTCCCCCTTTTGACACTGTCTCCCACATAAACTCTTCGTTGCAAGCCAGAGTGAGACTCTTATTACTAAAAGAGTATTCTTGCTCTAAGAGAACCCATTCATGAACGGTCCCACGGAGACCCGAAAACCCCGGAATTTTAAGCGAACTTTAACTCTAATAAACGCTAAAATGAAGATGAGGTCTCTACCAAAATCACCAACAACCGTCTGCCATCTCGTTGTTCCTGGCCTCTTTGGTGCTATCACCACCTTGAGGACGTAAAATCGTTTCCAAGCCATCTTAATCATTTTTTGGTAATTCTTGAAAAGCTGGTGGTCATTCTGATAAATACGGTTAAAGTTGGTAGTACCCAAGGAATGTTCATGCGCTCTGAATTGAACACCAATCAAGCATAGCGCTCCCGTGCGATTCAATGCGTCGACCTGTCGATGGCATTATCCAAAACAAAACACCAGGGTGTTGTGTGCTTCGCCCCCGCATCAGATGGAAAAACAAAGAGAGTGCCGTGTCGTGAAAAACGGAGTAGAGCATCCCACTTTCTACCTCCCCTGGCATTGGGTTCTCAGGGAGAAGTTGCTTCGCAAAACATGCTTCGTTTGCCCGATCAATACGCTGTATTGAAGCCCAGGCATCTGAATAAAGTGGTTTCGAGGGCGGGAACACCTCGAGACACCTTTGGTGCCGTTACCGTATCGTCCTGCCGTCGAGTTCACGGAAACTGCAACCGCAGCCCGGAGCTCAGGTCGGTGTCGTGGAGGTGGACTGCGGAACACGTGGTAAGCCAGAACCCAGTCTAGAGGAATGCGTGAGTTTCTTAGGGCACATCGGATTCATCGGGCCACGACTAGCTTCGGCGAACGGCAGCATCAAATTCACATTCAGATCCCGTGTCTCCAACCGGGTCTATGCGAGTCCGAATGGACCGGCGGGGATTACCCGGAGACTTCAAAACCCCGGAGTTTTAAGCGAACTTTTCACTCTATGAAAGAAAAAAAAGAAACAGCACCCCCATCATAGCGCAGGATGCCAAGGGGAGGGAGGGGTTTCGACAGGATCCTTTCTAACCAAACCCTGCCGCCACCCTTTTGGCATCGTCTCATATGAAATCTTCAAACCCATGCAACTTCCTTCTAACGGTTGACCCTCCAAGAAGCAACCAACCTCCCCGGGGTGTGCTAGTCTGACACAAGCTGTCGACGGGAAAAAAAAGAACAGAGCAGAAAAAGGCGCGATTATCGCCGGAAACACAAGGGTTACACAAGCGCCAGCTTGGAAGTAAATGCTACGACAAAGGCTGCTTGACAAAGAACCGAAGGGGTTCCCAAGTGCTGTACCTACCGAACCACGTGTTGAACGGACGTGAGGTCATGCGAGTCTACAACTGGTCGAAGTCCTGAGTGAGAAAACGACACACGGTGGTGTAACGAACAAATCCTCCTCCCTTCCTTGCATTCGGAGTCAAAGCGGCTACGTCGAGTATTTTCAAAAGGCACCAGTTCCGTCGGAAACAGTACGCAACTGGCGGCACCTCGCTGAGGAGGACGACCGATGCGTGCCTTTATACCTATGAGAACGCGTTTGCAAACAATCCAATGCGGCAAGCGAGCTCTCGCTCAGGGGGGGCAGTTTGTGCATACAACTCAGTCAGGTGGAATGAAACGAGGAAACCTAGCGGAAAAAGCTGAACTATGAGGACAGGCCGGCGGTTGCGGGTGATGACGATGGGTGATCTTTGTTCGCTGGGGGTATCTGGTTGGAGGGTATTGTCACCAACTGAGAAACAACAAACTGCAGCCTTGTTAAACAGCAAAGTTGAGCAAACCGAAAAATACTTGAGGAGCTGCCTTGTGCTTACTTCGAAGGAGGCTAGAAGGGGAGAAACAGTGCAACTACAAGTGGGTCTTTTTGGTTAGACGCTTATGCCCGCGACTGATCCCAGATTTACCAGCGTTTCGTGTGAGCTACAGCACATTTACCTCCTTTGATCTTTTGCAGCTGGCAGCCTCCTCAAGTATTTCCTACAAAGCAGGTGTTTACAGGGATTATCCTGCATGGTTAAAAGAAGGGGTTTCAGTGATTTATATATGGGTCTGGGGCTCGGGGCCACCCCGAGCGCGAAAAGAAAATTGAATTCGTTTTGGGCTGGGGGTTGGGGTACGGCCGGGTCACTACCAACCGGGGTCAGCGGCAAAGGGTGAGCCAAGGCAGGGGAGGGATAAAGGGGGGAGCCGAGGCAGGAGGGCCAAGGGGCGAAGCCATGGGGGCAGGATGAGTAAAAAGGAGGCGGGGGAAGAGGAAGGAGGAGGGCCAGGGGCGGGAGGCGGGTGGTGGTGGTGAGACGGTGACTCAGGGCTTACGCTCCACGTGTGGAACGTGTGGATTTCCACACGTTAATTATTTCTGGGTTTTGTTCCCCCACGTGTGGATCCACAGGTACCACATGGGGATTTTGATTTATTGGTCCACATGGGGAGTCCAGGCCCACTTGTGGTCAAGGCCGCACAGCCGTGTCGCCAAGTCCTGTAGCGACGCTATTTTCCTTGCCGTCGCACATAAGGGGAAAGGGGTTTTTTCCCCCTCGAACCTTAATCGGGCGCTTATTTTCTCTGAGGCCGAAAACGGAGCGTAAGCCCTGCGTTGACTACCAATTGTAATTAAATTGGAAATCCGAAATAGGACGTTGACTACCAAGTCTGATTAAATTTGAATCCGAAATTGGACGTTGACTGCCAATTCTAATTAAATTTGGATCCAAACTTGAACGTTGACTACCAATTCTAATTAGATTTGGGATTTGGCATCAGACGTTGACTACCAATTCTAATTGAATTCGGATCCGACATTAGACGTTGGCTACCAATTCTAATTAGATTTGGGATTTGGCATCAGACGTTGACTACCGATTCTAATTAAAGTTGGATCAATACTAGAAGTTGACTGGCGCGGAAATTCTTCGCTGTACCGTACCGTGTGCTGGGGGGCGCTGCCCCCCAGACCCCCCTCTCTTACAAGTTAACTTAGCCATTGTGTCTGAGGTTGGTTGGTTTGGGCTGGGCTGGGCTGGCATGGTAGTGCTTGCCTTTTGACTACCAATTCTAATTATTTTTGGATTCGCCACAGGACCCCGAGGGCGAAAAGGACTTTTCTACAGAGGAGGAAACGCTATATCCCTGGGGTTTTTCACCAAAAAAAACAAAGTGGTCTCAAAACAGGCCGGTTAAAGCAAAAGTTTAACCAAAGGAGTTTCTGGTGAAACCTTTTTTTTGCTTGCAAGGCCAGTGACGCGGAGGCTAGAGGACCCGCAAGACCCACAGGTGGGGTCTACACACAAAGTTCCCACGAAGGTTGCGAACCAGGATTACAGGTCATCAAAAAACCTCGCTCAACGTGGAAAAAAAACTTTTTAACCATGCTCCCAAGTTTCGGGGATTAGGATAACCGCTGGGTGCTTATACAAAAAAAAGCTGCATGCGCCGTTGCTGCATGTTTCTTCGGATCTTTTTCCACGTACAAAAGCCATTCTCACTGCGCTTGTCATATATACTCCGGGCCCCGGCGCGTGTGCGGTACACCCGGGATGACGACTGGCCTTTCAGGGTAAGTGGACGACGAATTCTTTGGATCAAAAGGGCGATGGATGAAACTTTCAGGGGTCTAGTCTAGAAGGCAGGATCTGGCGGATCAAGAAGTGAAGAACTGTGGAGACTACCTTGCCACGACAGTTATAGTCTACTGTAGCTCCAGCACGGGGGAAAGCTTCGCGAATGCACCACGATCCAGGTTCCGCGCTGATGGTCTGCCTTATGTGTCCGTGGTTTATAGGACTGAAACACGGCGCAGACGGGATCACGAGTGGTGTTGTGCACATCTATTCGAAACACGTTCTTGCAAACCCCTCCCTTCCATTCCCCCTTTCGTCAAGCCTAAGTGGAGTCTCTACCATACCGGTCCTTTGAACCTCACGGTGGAGAGGGAAAACAAAATCAAACATCAAATGTTGCAGGCTGTTCCCCTTTCGTCACGCCTATGTGGAGTCTCTACCATACCGATCCTTTGAACCTAACGGCGGAGAAGGGAAAAAATTTCCCATCGAATGTTGCAGGCCATTCCCCCATTCCCCCTTTCTAAGTGGGGTCTCTACCATAGACCGGTCCTTTGAACCTCCATCAATGAAATCAAACATCAAATGTTGCAGGGCAGGGTGTGGGGGGGATTGGTCCGCCGCGTGACATGAGCAGCCGAGATGCAGAAAACTGCTGCGCGACGGACGAGCATGCCGGGGTGCGCGGCGGCTGGTCGAAGGGGAAGGGACCGTCGTTCCTAGCGGTGGTGCCGATGTGCCTGGCCGAGTTCCTCAGCTTCTCGATCCTGCGAGCGGTGGTGCCCGGCATGCAAGCCGACGCGTTCGGCAGCCAGAGCTACACAGTCGAGGGCGTCACACTCGCGGTGCAGGGGGTCCTCGCCTTTTTCAGCTGCCCCATCTTCGGCGCCCTCAGCGACGCCTACGGCCGCCGGATCTTCCTCGGCATCTCCGCCGTCGGCGCCCTGCTGCCCGTCTTCGCCGTCATTTCCGGACAGAGCATGTTCGTCTACCAAGTCTTCGTCGCGGTAAGCGGCGCGTTCAAAGCAACGCTCGTCGTGGTGTTCGCGTACGTAGCGGACACAACGGTTGGGCAGGGCAGTGCGAAGAGGATGCAGGCTTTCGGCGTCGTGTTGGCGACCTTGGGGTTCTCGCTGTCGATCGGTCCGTACATAGGCGGGGCCGCGGCGAAGGCGTACGGGAACCTTGCCGCGTTCTACATGACCGCCGCGCTGGGCGGGCTGGCGGCGATGTACGCCTTCTTCGTGCTGCCGGAATCGCGCGTCCGCCGCCGCGGCGCGCCGGCGAGCTTCCTGCAGCTGGTGGCCGCCTTGCGGGGCGGCGCCGCGAAGCCGGCCGACCCCGGGGCGCACCCATCGTTCGCCCCCCAGCAGAACGACCAGCCCCCCGCGCGGCCGCCGCCGCCGCACGACACGAGCAAGGCCGTCACCTCGTCGTCTTCGTCGTCTTCGCTCTCCTCCCCGTCCTCTCTCTCTTCTTCTCCGTCGACCCCTCTCCGTTCGCCTTCGCGGGAGGCGCGGCCGTGCGCGGCGGCGGCGGCGGGCGGGTTTTCGGTGAACCCGTTCAGGCTGCTCGCGTCGGTGTGCTCGGACCTCTTCCTCCGGCGGCTGATGGTGATCGCCTTCATGTACTACGTCAGTTACTGGGCGCTGGTTTCCACCATCATGCTGTACCTCACGCAGGTTTTCAACTTCGACGTCGTCGAAAGAGGCCGGTTCCTGTCCATGATCGGCTTCTGCCACGTCATCTCCGAGTTGGTTTTGGTGCGGATTCTGACTAACTGGTACAGCTTCACCGACCGGGTGCTGATGCAGGTCGGCATCTTCGCGTGGTTCGTGAAGATGCTCCTCCTCGCCGTCGCAAAAGACCGGACAACGCTCGACATTGCCGCCCTCACGTCTCTGGTATCCGGACTGTTCGGACCATCCTTAGTCTCGCTAGCTTCCCGGGCTGCGGAGCCGAAGGGCAAGCAAGGCGAGGTGCAGGGCGCCATCGCCGCGTTCCGGGCCCTTGCCGAGGGCGTCGGCCCGCTGCTCATCGGGTTCTTGTTCTCCATATCCAGCGGGAATGACGGGTACCCGTACCTCGTCTCCTCCAGCATCGCTGCGGCGGCGTTTTTTCTGTCCATCCAACTTCCCAACCTCGTTCTGGACAAGGAGAAGATCGACGACGAGCGTGCTCCTGCAGCTGCCGTTGAAGATGACATCATGTAGCAATGCATCGTCTAGCATAGCTCGGGATCATTCAGCTTGAACAGGCATAGCCGGGTTAGTTATCGACGACGATTGTGTTCCTGCAGTAACCGTCGAAGATGACATCATGAAGCAATGCGTCGTCTAGCTCGGCATCATTCAGCTTGAACAGGCTCAGCCGGGTTAGTTCGCAAGCTCGGAGAGGCACAACCGGCTTCGTTATCGACGAAGATCGCGCTCTCAGCAACCGTCGAAGATGACATCATGTACCAACGCGTCGTGTGGCAACAAAGCTGGGCCTAAAGGATCGAGAATTGGGCAATGGCCAGAGAGGCCTTGTCCTGGTTTAGAAGTGGACTTTAGATGCCTGGATGACAGGTCCTTCGCCTCTATAGGGCCCGATCTTCGAGCTGTCCTTGGCCGCGCTGCGGAGCCGAAGGGCAAGCAAGGCGAGGTGCAGGGCGCCATCGCCGCGTTCCGGGCCCTTGCCAAGGCGTCGGCCTGCTGCTCATCGGGTTCTTGTTCTCCATGTCCAGGCGACGACGAGCGTGCTCCTGCAGCTGCCGTTGAAGATGACATCATGTAGCAATGCGTCGTCTAGCATGCTCGGCAGAGAGGCCTTGTCCTGGTTTAGAAGTGGACTTTAGATGCCTGGATGACAGGTCCTTCGCCTCTAAAGGGCAGGATCTTCGAGCTGTCCTTGGCCGCGCTGCGGAGCTGAACGTGCGGTGCACGGTGCGTTCCTGTCCGCCTGATGCTCTCTTAAGATCCATGCATGCGCTTTCCTGCAGGAGTGCGTGAGTGCATGGCGAGTTGAGTATTGTCGCTGGAGTGTCCCCGTACCCTGTGATACCATCATCGAGTGAGGAGACCGGAAACTCCCCGGAGAGATGGTCCCTGCACTCTAACTCGTCTCTCTCTCTCTCATCGAAGCACCTTTGCCAGCAAGCAACGGATAAGAACAGCGGTTACCTGGTGAAGATGACACGAAGCTGCCGTAGAAAGCTAGGTGGGTGCGGTTCCAGCTCCACGCGTGCCAACCCGCTGAACAAAGGCACAATCTAAAAAACAAGCCGCAAAGCCGGGTTGCTTCGCGCTACTTTACGTTCACTGTACCACAAAATCGGCCTCATGCCGGCTGCATCTCCCCCATTTTTTGCCTCAATTGAGCTGGAAGCGATGGAGTTTTCCGAGCACTCTCCTGCGGCCTCATGAACGTGTTTCCCCTCCCGATTCAAGGGTCGGATCCTCTTGTCATAATGGTCACTCTCAACGTTTTTGAAATTGCGCGAACCTTGTGGGGCCCGAGAGTCACATCATGGCGGACCGGCTGCCGAACGCAAAAGTAGCTTTTTTCCCTTCGCCTTTCCGTCACCCGTTTGTTTTTCTACCACCAGTTGCTCTCTGCCTGGGCTGAAAGGAGCACTGACTGGAGAACAGATACCTCTTGCAGGGGACGACGGACAAAAAGACGAAGTATTGAAGGTTGCATTCTAAACAAGGTCAAAACGTTCCCGTGTACATTTCTTTCATTCTTACCTTCAGCTCCTCAGCCTGTAAAGGTTGCACCTTCGTAGCGTGCAGTGGAGTGTTTCTGCAGTGGAGTGTTTCTTCATTTATCCGTTGCCGGGATTCTGGAACAATAGGCACGCCGGGTCAATTTCTGCTGTTTGTGTGAACTCTGAAAAAACGTGTCACTTCCCCGTCTTCAGATCACGTGCGAACGCCATTGAATCGCCTATGCATATAGTCGTTTCAGGACGACCTGACGCCCCTTGATGATGATTTCGCTGAACGCGCTACAATCTTGTTGAGGAACACGAAACACAGATCTGGGTTTAGTGCCAGTGGGCGTATGCGTCACAACAACAATAGCCCCATTTTGGAAGTGCATTGCTTTCTATGCGCCACAACAACAGTAGCCTTATTTTAGAGGTGCATTGCCTTCCCCCTCTCGAGCCTCCGTCGAAGCAAGCTCCGCGCTAGCCAAATTCCTTTGCGACAATGCGCGGAAAGACTGTCTTTAACCTGGTGTAGCTAAAGGCAGGTGTGCCCTATCCCCCTGCAACTGTCGTTTCCCTTGCCGGATGATTGAGACGAGGGCACGATACCTCACCGCGCCAGCAGTGGGAAGAACCGTTTTTTTTTTTTTTTTTTGCATTCTAGCCTCAAACCTATCGCACGGTATTCCACGTCTTTTACTGGGTGCATCAGGCCTATTCGAAGGGGGTAGGGTACAAGGGCGCGGTTGACGTGGACATTGCATGCACTAGTTTTGCCACCGGGCTTGTGCATAATTCTCGAGATAGACACGGAAAGGAACAGGACGCTATGGGTATCCCAGTGGCTATCCTGTTTGCACCGTACGAACTTGAAGAAAGAAGAAAGAGCAAACGCGGCTCAAGCGTTGTTGTGTGTACCGGAAGACAAAGAAGTGAAGGGAAAGGAACAACAAAACTAAAAAAAGCTTGCTTTCCGAGCTACGAGCTCTTTCGACCTTTTCCGCTTTTCTAATCGGTTCCGCAGGAGTAGCAGAAGTGCATGGCTGTTGTTGGCTGGATTCACTGTAGGTCTCCAGGCGGCGATGACCAACCAAGCTAGACCACTAAACAGCACTACTTGTGTCACGAAAGATACAAATCCCGATACCATGCCGTATAAAGAAGGCAGTAAGGGATCTGGAGGAGAAGACGGCCCAGACTTTTGGGCAGGTGTTGCAGAAGCAACACCCCTCCCGAAAAACTGGCTCGCCTTCCTCCCCCGTCTGCCCTTCTTCTCCTGCGCCGGGGTGCCCGCCTGGTGCTGCTCGCCGAGGCGGTCGTTTGTAGCGCCGCCAGCGCCTCTGCCCGCAGGCCTTCTTGTGGGTGGCCAACCCTTCGGGTCAAACGAGCCCTCACAGCGGGCACATCGGGAGGGAGGGGAGTCGGGAGGGGAGTTGCTGTGTGCTCCTGCGGTCTTTGTTTCTTTTTTTTTTTTTTGCGATAACCAGCAGGGCCTTATATATAAAAATTCCTCCCACGTTCCTGTCCAAAAGTTGCTCGGAGTTACTAAAAATCCCAGTTGCGGCACAACTGCACGTTTATGTATGCGACAGGGTGCACCTCTTTGTGGTTATCACTACTGTCCATCACAGAGACTGTCCTTCGGAAGCAAAAGAGCCATGCGAAGAAGGCGAGTGTTGGGGTACTTTAGCAGTGTGCCGGGATCATTCAAGAACACTTGGCAGTAATCTGCAACAGCAGGGCGGACAGCCGCGGTCTTCGCTTTTTTGGCAACACGTCAAACAATACACAAGCCAGAAATACCAGCGCCGCAGGCGCGGAAATTTTTTCAAGCTATTGGGCAAGTCGCAGGTTCCAAAATTGAGGCTGTACGTTGCTTCAACGATGATCCAAAGGCGCAGTAACCAGTGCTGTGTACTGCTAGTGTGACTGCTGTACTGTAGCATTACTACTGGGCCCCTCAGCCAGGGCATTCTGTGCTTTTTTTTTTTTTTGTTGCTCGGACCAGCTTCGGGCGAGACGAGTGGGGCGACCACTGCTGTCTTTCGAACGAGTAATCTGCAACGATCTCGCGGAAAGGGACCGGACAAAAATCCGGGAGTGGATGGAGGACCGGGAGGTCTGGGACGCAAAGGTGAAAGAAGTCGTCGCGAACACACTCAAGAACGTCGAAGAGCCGCCGCGCAAAGTACGGAAGCTCATACGGCCCCGGGGGCAAGGCTCCGGACGACGACAGAAGACGACAACAACAGCTGCTGCAAGAAGACAACGACGCATTCTGGCCCTTCGCTACATCGATGAACTGGTCTGCTCGGCGCCGCGGTGCCATGTCAAAGCCTGCGCAGAACACTGCATCAATTGTCATTTTCCGCTGACAGCCCATAATCCGCTGTACCCCACACTGAGATGCCACCTTTGCGAAAGGTACACCTCATCCGAATGCTGTCACGGCTTGACAGTTTCTGCTGCCGCCGCACTTGAATCGTTTGAATGCAAACACTGCTCCGTTTTACTCCCGTATCTGCGGGGGTGAGATGACAACTACTACTACTACTACTACTACTGTTGCTCGGACTTGGTCCGAGCACCAGACCCATATATAAGCCACTGATAACCAGCAACCACCTCCTTAGTGAGCATACTTGTTACAGCTAAAAAGGAACGTTGGCAGCGGTTTAACATGAACGCGTACAGGTCAAATCGCACAAACAAAACCAACAGGTTCACCCCCCCGCACGCCAAGTCCGCCCTTCGGTAAAAGTTCGTTCAGAACTTCATTCACTTCTGGTAGTTCTTGATCCCTCTCTCTCTCTCTCGGAATTGTCAGCGCGGTAGCGATGACAGCGAGAACACATATAGGTGGGAGGGGAGAGGCCCTGGGACTGCTGAGGCGTGACAACCCGCCCCTGTCCCTCCCAGGGAGCCACCCCGAAACTAGCCTGCCCACCTGACGGTGGGGGCCCACCTAACGGTGGAGGCCCACACCCTTTGACTTGTTTTATGTGTTCTCTCTCTCTCTCTCTCTCTCTCTCTAACTATTTTTGGCAGGAAGTAAAGGAAGGGGCACCGGGCGCTTCCGTAGTGACATACACACCACCGCCACCAGAGCAATGTCTGGCAACACGTCGCCCCGTCTGCGGCAGGGCAAACAAGACTGGAAAATCAAAATTGAGCTGACCGCTCAGCAGAAGGCCGAAATCAAGCAAGCCTTCGACATGTTCGACGAGGAGGGAACCGGGAAAATAAAGGCGGTTCAGATAAAGGTCGCGCTGCGGGCCCTGGGGTTCGAACCGACGAAGGACGAGTTGAAGCGGCTGATTTCTTCCGTGGATAAAACGAACTCGGGAGAGCTGGACTTCAACATGTTTTCGGAGGTTCTTGTGAAGAAGATGGGCGAAAAAGACACGCGCGAGGAGACACTGAAGGCGTTCAAAATGTTCTGCGACACCGACAGGCACGACCGTAGCAAAGGGGACGCCATAAGCTTCGAGGACCTGAAGGCGATCTCCCAAGAAATCGGCGAGCAGGTGTGCGCCCTTCTTTCGTAATACCTACACGGTGGACCGGTCAAGGGCTGGTGCGGTCAATGACCGCACCACGCTGACCGCAATAATGTTGACCGGTACCTTGCGGTCATTGACCGGTAGGGTACTGGTCATTGACCGCACCCATGCGGTCATTGACCGCACCCATGCGGTCATTGACCGCAACATTGCGGTCAATAACCGGTACTTATGAAAGTTTGCAAGGTAAAATAGGCAGCAAAGTGTACCCACGCAAGGCCTAATTCTCGAAGTACGCACTTACAACTATACGTACCCCCCCCCGTGTAAGTGGCTCACCGTTTTTACCCGTGAAAGCGTCTCAAACCCACCTCGCAGAGGAGTGAGACACTTTCACGGGCAGCTGACAGTTTTTTGATTGGCAACGAGCCTGGTGGTGTAGCTCTCTCAAACGATGCGACGGTGAGCCCGTGCGAAGAAAGACACGGGACGCCACGCACCTTTCCATCGTAACAGACGATGTAAAACCCAAGGTTGACTGTCGACCTTTGCAAACTCTTCGATGCAACGAGTGCCTCCAGTCTCGCAAACAGTTGTGTACCGGCGTACACAAAAATTAGTGTGGCGTCCACTACTATGAGAACAGATGATTTCAACAGGAAGGCAGCCTTTGCAAATAGCACAATATCTCTTCAACGAGAGAAAGTGCGAACAAAGGCTGCGAGCGCACAAACAAAGGCAAGTTGTCGACAAAGATTCTACTTGTCGACAGCGGAGTCGCAAACTTTGCCGTCGTCAGCTCGGCAAAGAAGATGTGCTGCGGGACATCTCTACGGGGCCCACATCGCCATGGAGTTTCTTCTGCTCTTCGTATTGTCTGACGAGAACTGCCCAGAAGAAAGGGAAAAGTAAGAACACGTCTTTGTAACATTTGTGATATCACTAGCGCAAGGGAATGTTGAGTGACTGCCTTAACCCGGGAAACGAGCTTGGGCGAGGTCACCTTCCATCCACCACAACGCCAGTGAGAAACTGCCTCACCGTAAGTACAATCGAATCGAGCATCAGCGCCAATCATGGTCAGCGGATTGAGGGAACCGATTACTGACTCGGTTTCCACATGAGGGAAAAACGTTGCTCGCCACGTATCGTCAAAGCGACAAAGAGCACACCCGGAATGCTACCTGAAGCAGCAGAAGACAAGCAACATCAGAGACCCGCAACATCAACATTAAAGCCAGCGGCGAGGGTCAAGAAGACGGCACTGACGCGAGCGAAGAAGCGGACGAACTCTGCGTCGGAGCCGACAACACAATGGCGTAGAAGAGCGCCCATCGAAGCGCGGCCATCGCCCGAGGGGGCTAAAGAGGCGAAAACATGACACATCACGTGCGAACCGGCGATGCAGATTATCGCTACAGATTCTTGCATGCTATCACAAATCTCTTTTCGACTTTCGTGATGCATCAACTCCCTGAGTGCAACTGTGAGAGCCCACCAGTCCCGCCCGTCCCTGCGTGCCGGCATCGGACCACGCCTCCACGAGGATGCAGCTTCGAGTCGAAGCCGACCCACCGGTTGTCCGATAGACGCCGGCTCACCCCCGCAGGAACGGAACGGGAGGTGCGGCTTCTGCACCCACCCTTGCTTCAGCCGGTACCTCTTCGCTGCGAAGTCAAACTCGGCTCCCAGGACAACCGGCGTCGAGCTGGGCTCGAAGACTTCTCGTCCTTGCTCGAGGACAGACTACTCGTCCTTGACCATCATGCGCACCATACGGGCACGCTGCAGGACCCGGTTGCGCACAGCGCGAAGCGCGCCCGGACAGGCACCGACAAGGGCCCAGTCGTCGTACCAGACTATCCTGTCGTCAAGCTCCGAGATGACAAAATCAGAGTCCTGCGCAATCATAGAAAACGACCTGCCCAGGCGCCACCGTTACAGAGCTACGCCCCCGTCGGGTCTCCTGGTCCGAATCCCGAAGAAAGCGCCGTCTTCCCGACCTTCGCTGCTGAAGTCGATGTCGATGTTGCGGGTCCTCGCTCCGCCTTCCTCTTCTTCGTCGTTGATTCTTCTCCTCTCGCCACGGCCGCCCGGTGGTGCCCTTTCCTGCAGCAGTGCCCGCGTCACCTACTCCTCAGGTCGGCGTGTTTCTTGCAGCTGTCGCACGTCGGCATCTCATGGTCGAGACATCGGTGGTGATGGTTGCGACAGCATTCCGTTGTCGTCTTACATGTGGTGCACTGCGTCATCCGGTGCTCGGCACACATTTTCCGCTCACCCCACTTTTCGTGTCGGGGAATCCCTTCCGGTACGAGCCACGTCCTCCGACAACGGCCGACTTCTTGCCCTTCTTCTTCTGCGTGGTGTCGTCGAAGGCCGTCCATCTCGCTGCACGCTCCGCCCTCTCTCTTCCGTACGTCGGGAAAAGGTCCATCCCCCACGCCTCGCCTTCAGCTGCGTCTCCAAGACTCCCATCGTCTCCTCGCCGCCGCGGAAAATTGGCCTCATCTCGTAGCCCGTTGGGCTCCCCGGCGTCGGCCGTCCTACTGGGAATTGGAAGAAATAGGACTTCAGGTCCCGAGCAGTTGTTGGTACTCGTGGCCCGGGAAAAGCAGGAGGTTCGGGCCCGAGATCCCATCGAGGTGCCGCAGCACGATGCGGACAGAGGAGCGGCAACGAGTCCGCACCGCCCCTTGCCACATCAAAGCCTGGGCGGCGGCCGTCGGCCAAGCTCCCCAGGCAGTGATCTGGTCTGCCAGGTTCTTCGGCGGCGACGGCACCGAGTCCAGAAAAATCTGAAAACTCGTTAACACGGTCCGGGTGGCAGCTGAGTGATGGCCGCCGCACCCAAGCTGCGCCATGTACTGCGCCATCTGCAGGGGGTCGTCGGTGTTCACCCCTGAGACCGATAAAGCTGTCCCCTTTGGAATCTTCACCCGTCGATGAAGATTCGGGACGAGAGCGTTGACGGGTTTGCGTTGACGACCAAAGTGAACTGGGTGCGGATGAGCAGGACAAGAAATGCGTAGTTTTGTTTTATTGAAAGAAAGGTGCTGGGAAATACAAGCTCTGGGAGGCCTTTATCCTCTTCTGCCAGACGAGTCGAGGAGTCGCCTCGCTCGCGGCTGGGAACGGATCTACCTGGAAAACAGTAGAAAGTGTGTTCTATGCCCGTCCCTGTCGGGCTCCTGGAGCGCTCCGGGGCTGAGCCCCGGGCACCGACCAGCCCCGGGGCTCCCTGCTCCGAGAGCCACGGACAACAGGCCCAAGTGTCGAGGCATGGGCGTCGGGCCCTACGGTGGCGGTGGTCGCCTGTTGCTGATGGGCGACAATGGGCCTATGGGGTGCCCCTAAACATCATGGCGTCCGTGCTGGCGGAGAACAAAGCGGCGGCGTGTGTCCTCGACGACCCGCTCAATGAAAGAGCGTGAGTAGGATGATGGCTGTCCTCAGGAGGAGTCGCCGGACCCACGGCGGGCGAAGCCGCCGGGCGTGAAGGAGTTCAGGACGATCTTCGATGCCGTCCATGACCACGGCGCTGCTCCGCAGATTCTGAGCGAGTTTCTGGCGCTGCTTAGAACCTCGAGTATGCGGGCGTCCAGGGCGCACAAGGTTCTTGACGTATGAGGCCATAAATTTGGTGCCTCCGCTCGCGCCCCGACTACTTGGCACAGATCGGAGCGAGCTGCCAGGCGAGTCCTGGCAAGACCGCGGCACTCCAACGTCTACAACTTCGAAGCCATCTAAACTTTACACAGGTGCAGGTGTGTCACCCGCAAAGTGGACTGCACAGTTCACCCGGTGCTGGAGCACACCGTGTGATTGTGACCGCAGAAATCCCACCAAAAAGCCCTGTATGTGACACCCAACATACCTTTTCTCCAACCAGCGTTTCTGACCCCCGAAACGCAGAAGCACGTTTACCAGAAAAGAGAGAGACCGAGACCGGGTGATTTTCAACCCAAAAAGGCAGGAATCCTTGTGGCTTACTACAGGATGCGTTCAATGACCGCAACATTGCGGTCATTGACCGCAAGGGTGCGGTCAATGACCGCAAGGGTGCGGTCAATGACCGCAAGGGTGCGGTCATTGACCGCAAGGTATGCGGTCAATGACCGCATAACTTTCTCAGCTGACCGGTCAAAAACTGACCGGTCAAACATGCGGTCATGACCATGACCGGTCCACCGTGTAGGTCCATGGTCCTACCCCCCCCCCCCTAGGGCAGTGTTCCAGGTAAACGTTTACCGTTTATAAACGTTTACGTTTACTCATTTTGGAGTAAACGTTGAGTAAACGTTGAGTAAACGTATACTGTATCAAGGGCGGCATCCACTGGAAATGCAATCTATCAGGAAAGAGGAACGACTAAGCAAAATATCCAGACGCACCTTTCGCCACAAATGGCGAACAAGCGCAAAGGAGACGCCTGGGAGGGGGTGACATTCACGTACCCGGATCGAAGATGCACAAGGTAACCTGCAAGTTCTGCGATAAGGCCTTCTCCACCGCCTCTGCTGAGCACCTGCTCGGCCAAGGCAGCGGCATTGGCGGCTGCGCCCCAAAAGATCCCATGGTGGTAGCACACACCCGCCTTCGTCGTCAAGCTGAAGGCAGCAGAAGAAAAACGAGAAAGCAAAGACGAAGCAGCTGGACATGTTGCCATTCCTCACTCGAGCGACCACTGCAGTGGACGCCCACGAAGCCATCAGGGACTTCTTCTATGAAGAAGCCATCGGGTTTAACAAGGCTACTAGTCGTTCGTTCCTGACCATTGGTTTCAGTCCTGTGCGGGCTATCAGCACACGATGAGTACACCCCCCAACGCCCGAAGGACTCGGTGGGGTGATGCTTGACAACGCCATAAAAGAGATGGACAGCCTGATGGAACATGGGTTGCGCCAGGAGGCCAAGTATGGTCTAACCGTGCTCTGTAGGCGAGTAAACGTTTACCGCGAGTAAACGTAAACGTTTACCGTTTATAAACGTTTACGTTTACTCATTTTGGAGTAAACGCGTTTACTCAACGTTTACCAGCTTCACTGCCCTAGGGGGGGTCAATCTAAGGCAAAAAAGCGTCACAAAGGGTCATTTTTTTTCTTAGGGGATTAGGGAGTCCCCATGGAACCATGGCAGTAGGAATGAAGCTGAACCATGAAAAAAACAGCCACGACCCCAAAAACTGTCCCAAAGCCTGCCACCGTGTTGCAACGCACCTGTTGGTGACAACGTAAAGCGCTGAGAGCTGTTACAATAGTCGAAACTGCTGTCGAAATGCCGAGAGAAGGGAAGCCCAGCTCTTGCTTGTACGCCGGAGAGGGTCTTGTTCCGAGTGCGACGCTTCTTTGACGCTGGTATTTCGTGACGAGGGGTGGGGCCCTTCTTATAAGGTAGCCCAACAAGAGCGTCTCGAAGTGCATCCACACGAACATTCTCACGTACCATAGACAGTTCTGATGCGACGACGACGAGTACGAGTGCCAGGAGTTTGTCCTCTTTTTGATGGAATTGCGAGAATGGTTGCTCGCACGGGTCACTCTCATTCTCACGCTCGTCGTCACTTTCGCTCTCATTCGCAAGAGCTCGAGCCCGCACTCGGCCACACTTGAGGCGAGGCGTACACTCGTTATCCAGTCGCGTCTTGTTTTCTCTCTTTTGGAGGTTAACAAGCAAAGACTCAAACACGTGCCTCCTTCATGATACCATTCGGTTCTTTGCCTCAGGACCAAGACCAGTGTACCGCCCCTACCTCGGTACAGTCACCAATCCAGCTTGTGCGTGCTGTGAATCTTCGCACAGTGGAGTGCCCCAAAGATTCACCACGAGAAAGTTGGAGCAACCTTTTTCGCCAAACGACACCCAGGTATCTCTCTCTGTAGTGGTCCTCGGTGATGATGATCTCGCATTCCTAATCGCAATCACCGTATTCAATCGCGAAACCGTCTGTCTGTTTCACCAGTGCCCGCATCACTGCCGGTACCAACTTGCACCCCAAGCACCAAATCTGTGGTCGCTGCTCATCTATCTTCGTTCTCTTCCGGATGGCACCCAAGTGGGACAGAGGGGGTTTAGGGCTTACACGACAACATGCAAGCACGGTTCTGTTTCTGTTGTTTATTATTGCATGATTACAGCTTGGTTCGGTTGAAGCACACACAAGTCGGTTCACGCTCTAGTACCTGGTACCAGCCACTTCAAGTTTGATCGCCTATTGCGAAGTCTTTGCAGCAATTATATGGGCAGTTTCTTCTGTTTGCATGGCTCTCCCGTCTGCTGGCGTGTGAACCTTGTCATAATCGGGGTGCTTGGGTGGTTTCACAGCAACAGCTGCTGGCTGTGTGTAGGTACTACAGTATTGACGACATCGCATGCAACACGGTGGCACGCTTTGGGACAGATTTTTCAACATTGCCTTTGTGCGATCACCTGTGGGCAGATTCCGCTTGGTATCGGCCCGTAACGCATTTTCCCGCCGATTCCTACCAGTTTTCTGGGGTGGGTCCTCTTTTTACGTCTGTCTTTGTGCAAATCCAAAAATACCCCTTTTGTGACACAGATTGACCCCCCCTATACCCCCCCCCCCCGTGAAACTGATTGCTCAGACACGGTTGTAGGGGCCTTCTCCCCGTGACGGATTCGCCTGTGCACTAGTAGCACGGGTGGTCCTGGCTGTGGCGAGCTACGAACAGCCGCCTGACAAACCAGACTCACACCGCAGTCCTGTCTGAAGACACTCAGGTTCCGCGCTGATGATGGTCCGCCTTTATTTATTATGTGTCCGTGGCTTAAAGTACCGAAACACGGCGCAGACGGGACCAGTGCGGTGTTGAGCACATACCCATTCCAAGCACGTTCTTGCAATCCCCCCCCAAAGTCGCAGTCACGTCATGTATGCACGCGGGGGGCCCAGGGCAACATTCATTGCGAATGTGTTCGTGGTGTCGGTCGCATAAGTCTTTTTTGGCTTGCCAACGAGAGTAAAAGAGTGAACGAGCACGTACAGTCGTGAGCAGAGAAGAGTACGAGTGTAAAAGAACGGAGGTAGCACAGACTACCAGACCAGCGGAGGCCACCGCAAAAAGATTTCTTACCTTTTTCTCATCCCTCAAAACCAGCACCAATAACAACGACCCCCGTGTAAGTCGCAGTCGCAATCAGGGCGGGGACCCTGAGTTTTTTAACTGACACGGTTGTAGGGGCCTCCTCCCCGTGCCGGATTCGCCTGTGCTCTGGTAGCACGGGTGGTCCTGGCTGTGGCGAGCTACGAACAGCCGCCTGACAAACCAGACTCACACCTGTTCTGTCTGCAGACTCTCAGGTTCCGCGCTGATGATGTGTCCGTGGCTTAAAGGACCGATGCACGGCGCAGTGCGGTGTTGAGCACATGTCCATTCCTATCACGTTCTTGCAATCCCCCCGTCGAAAAAAGCACCGGGCGGCCCCTCGAGTGTTTCGTTGTACTCACCCGGGGGTATCTACCACCCACCCGACGCACACACGACAGATGACGGACGAGGAGCTGATGGAAATGATCGAGTTCGCGACGAAGACCCGCCCGAAGGACCGGAAAGTACGAGAAGGGCTCCGCGACTGCGTGACCGAGGAGGAGTTCATGAAGCTCTTGAAAAAGACGAACCTCTACTGAAAAGAAGGAAACATAATAAGAAAGAAAAGGCCGCTCCGGGTCCAGGAACGTGACGGTCAACCACAGCTTGCAAAGCGAGCTGAGTGCCACAACCCCGTCCGGTCTGCCTTGTAGCTGACCGTCTCGACGAGCTTGTGTTCAGCGCGAGCGCCAAGCCCCAAGCGCCGCGCCTTGGTGCTTTAGTTCGGGAAATCGGTAGCCACTTGACCCGTAGGCCCGTGGCTCCGTGCAGTACCGCCGAACACGTGAAGCTTGGCTCCCGTGTAGCTGGCTTTCCCTGGTACCTCTACTGAAAAGAAAAGAATAGAAACGAAATCTGCAGAGGAGAGAAGGAGCAGCGGACCGGACAGCACGCTTACGATCCAATACTGCCGAGGAACCTCCGTTGCCCGACTTTGAGCGGGTAACCACGTTCGAGTGCGGGATAAAGGAAAGGGCGAAGGGAGAGTAACACTCGTAGACCGAGGCTCCTCTACCCCCAAAGGAACGAGGCTGTCCGGCCGGGATGAAGGGTAGAACCCCCTGTGCAATAGTTGTGTCCTGTGCTGCATTAGAGCACTGCAGAAGTGGCACGATGCCAGCCACAAAGCAAGAAATCCGCAAACGGCGCTGCTCTGCAATTCGACCAACTGGCGGGATGTCCGCCAGTGGCATTTCTTTACTGCGTTTATACAGTGTGCACTGGCAGGATACTGGCCAGCAACAGGCATGGGAGCAGCGCAGTATTGGCAGGATGCCAGCTAAGAGATTCGCTATGATTCTGTGCTACAATCAGCAGATTTGAACGCTGGCACGATGTTAGCCTGTCGACGACGACGCTTGTGACGATCTTGTGCTGCCCAAAGAGAAAACAGAAAACGAAAGTGCAGCAATTACTCTAGAAAACAGTAACGCCCTCGTCGCCCTAGCCCCCCGTGACACGCTTCCGCTTTGCCCTCCGGCTCGTGCAGAACGAGCAACGCAAAGCTGCCTACTTCCGTTTTTTCTGTCCTTACGAAGCCGGCTCATCTAATCCTTGCAGCACCGTGATATACCGCGGCTGCGGCTCCATCCAGAAGATGGAGATGAACCTCATCCTGGTGCAACGACATAGGCAATGCTATGCAGTTTCAGTAAATAGGTGGACCGCTTCCCGTACTTGTGACTGTGTGCGGGACCTGCGTGCCGTTGAACCCAGTCCTGGCTAGAATCCGGGAATTGTTGCGAACGGATCCGCGAGCGGTGTCACCCTGGCGTGCAGCGGTCGTTGGATGGTGGGCACTGATGAAGGAACTAAGACTTGCCAGATTCCTCAACGCTTCCACATGCGGCGCCACACAGCCGTCACTCTCAACGAAGACTTACGAGATTCCTCAACGCTACCACATGCGGCGCCACACGGCCGTCACTCGTGAAACATTTCACGTTTATAGATTGGCGGGAAGACACGGAGGCAGCCGCCACCAGACACCTTGGGAAGGAAACTCGCCGAGCACAGCATCGCGATCCAAATGGGTCCCCCGCGGCATGCAACTGCTTAGCACCAATCCCCCCACCTACCCCCCTCTGAAAGCGACCTCAGCACTACGCTCTAAACTCTTCCGCGTTCGCATCGAAGCCTGAATTCAAACGGCGTGAAGGAAGACCCGCCGAGGAAGCGCAGCCGAAGATACAGAGCGGGCAGACGTGTCACAGAAGACAACACGGCAAGCGCCGCGAAGAAGCGGATTATCGAAGCGCAACCGATGAAGCAGGACAAACAGTCGGAGGAGAAGCGAAGCAAGCGCGCCTCAGCGCGACGATCAAGACGAGCTGAAGAGGCGAAAGCTTGGCACATCACGCGCGAAGAGAAAACCGCGACGCCGGCGAACGATTATCGCCACAGATTATTTGGATTCTAACCCAAACTACTAAACTTGGTTACGTTCTACAAGGCTCCGACAATGTTCGATCGGGCAGGGGGGTGAACTGGCTCATGCTTTGCGTGAGTTCAACCCCGACCCTCGAGTACACAAAGCTTCTGGTCGTATACGATCGAAGGTCTCAGAGACGCGCTCGAAAAACGTGTTTCGCTATCCACCAGTACCAGGGAGGGCCTTAAGCGCGGGGGGGGGGCGCGTGTGGGATGGAGGCCGCTCTGCGAGAGATGATGGCCATGTGCCGGGAGAACCCTTCGATCCTCGGGCAGACCGACCTGGCCGACGTGCGCGAGTTCGTCACGGAGATGAGCCGCGGGATCGGCACGCAGGGCCCGGCGGCGTCCGCCAGCCCCGGGCAGGCTGCGGAGAAGCCGAAGGCGGCCTCAGCGGGCGACGTTTTGGCGTCCGGAATGTCCCACGGGTTCAATTTGGGCTCCTTCCTCAACGACTGCAGCGACGACAGCACCGAAGACGACGAGCCTGTCCCCGATCCCGCCGCAGACGCGGAAGGGGAGCCGTGCACTCCCGTCAGCCTCCCGTCTCCAAGCACCACCCCAAGGGGCGGCAAGGCTGACAGAGAAGCGGTCTTGGCTTCGATGGACCTCCTCGCTCACTCCACGGTGGCCTGGGAGTCCGGGCACGTGCACCGGGCCGTCAGCATCGTGAACGACGCGATCGCCGTCAACCCGCGGCAAGCCCTGCTGTACGCGGCGCGGGCTCAGTACTTCCTGCACCTCCGCCGGCCGCAGTGCGCGATCCGCGACGCGAACACCGCGATCAGCCTCAACCCCGATTCCGCCCTCGCGCACAAGCTGAAGGGGCGCGCGTACGAGAAGCTCAAAAAATGGGAGAACGCGCTCGTCTTCCTCCGCCTGGGCAACCAGCTCGTGTACGACGAGGACTCGTACAGGCACATGAAGCGGGTCGAGAAGAAGTGCAAGGAAAAGCGGCTCGAAGAACTTGTGCACGGGAAGGTCGCGACCGAAGACCAGCCCAGCACCGCCCACAAGCAAGACGTGGGCCGATGACCTTCCGTTGGCTCAGATACGCGGTACAGTTTCCAGAGCCGTCGACATTGTTGGAGCGCTATGTTGCCATCAACATGGTGATGCTGTGATTTGCAACCAACATTCTGCGAAGCTGCTCTGTTCACAGCTCGCCCTCCCAGGATTGAACACGAAACTAAGATTTGACTCCCAGGATTGCGAGCACCTGCACCGCCTGATGCGTAAGCCGAGATGCGGACACTGCAGTCAACCTAGCGCGCTTGCACACAGCATGTGAACGAGTAGCCTGCATCATGAAGGCTCAGTACTTCCTGCACCTCCGCCGGCCGCAGTGCGCGTTCCGCGATGCGAATACCGCGATCAGCCTCAACCCCGATTCCGCCCTCGCGCACAAGCTGAAGGGGCGCGCGTACGCGAAGCTCAAAAACTGGGAGAACGCGCTCGTCTTCCTTCGCCTGGGCAACCAGCTCGTGTACGACGAGGACTCGTACAGGTAGATGACGCGGGTCATGAAGAAGTGCAAGGAAAAGCGGCTCGAAGAGCTTGTGCACGGGAAGGTCGCGACCGAAGACCAGCCCAGCACCGCCCACAAGCAAGACGTGGGCCGATGACCTCCTGGCTGTCAGATACGCGGCGCATCTTTGCCGCAACGGCCTGTTCACTGGCAAGTTCCTCACGCTACACCAGCTTCCAGAGCCGTCGGCCATCAACATAGTGATGCTGTGATTTGCAATCAACATTCCGCGAAGCTGTTCTGTTCACTCCCAGTATTGCTAGCACCACGCAATGCGTTAGCCGAGATGCGGACACTGCAGTCAACCTAGCGCCCTTGCGCACAGCATGTGAAATCGAGTAGCTCAAAAGTGAAAACCGTTTGTTCCTCCGCTTGGGCAACCAGTTAAAGTGCGACGAGAACCAGCACAGCATGTGAACCGAGTAGCTCAAAAGTGAAAACAACCCCAGCACAGTCTGACTTTGTGCAGTGACACGAGAGGTGTAGAATAGGTGGGAGGCCGCACAAGAAAATACCACTACCCTTGTTGTCGCTTTACTTATCCAATGATGGGAAGACGGCAGCTGCTCCCTTGTGGGGTTAGGGTCTCTTCTTCTTCGGATCCGTAGCTATCCGTTTCCTGCGACAAACGGGCTTCGGCTCGCGAATCCTCGTTTGGAGGCACCAGTCATGAGCACCAGGTGGGGAGTTTGGCTGGGCGGCATGTGAACGAGAAGCAAGAAATCTGAGCTTCGCTACCAGTACCGCATACAACAGAAAGCTCAGGGGCACTGACTTCCTCACGCTGGACCTGCCAGATCTGGCGGTTGTCATCAGGATGTTTTCTGTGCAGCTCGCTGTTGTATGAGCATGGTATAGGCCTGCAGTGTCAGCCGTCCGCAGCGCGCCATCCGAAACGCGAGCACCGCCGCCCGCGTGAATCCCCAGGGCAGGGAATCGGGACTTTGTCTGCGTCTTTCCCGTTGGCCCTTTTCTGTTCTTGCCCGCGGTATGGACCGTGCCAGTAGTAACTCAACGAAACCCGTTCTCCCTTCCAGTCCTTTGTATCTACTGAGTACGCGTCGTATGCATCGGGTAAGTCCGCTCAAGCGCAAGGCTTTCGGTCAACTGACTGCACCCAGGTCCTGGTGGTTGATAGGACTTCGGGTTGCCTCAGACTCCTTCACACCAACTCTAAAGTCTGTCTTGCAAGCCAAGCAGCGGCGTTACCGTCCAGAAAACTCACGACCGATATCAACTGCGTTCCATCCAGCCAGAACTTTTTGAAACAATGGCAACGACACCAGGCAAGGACCGCAAAAAAGTCGCGGGCGCGGGGGGGCACTTCAAAAGGGAGGCCGCAGGTACAAAGCTGGTGTGCCGAAAGTGGCAACTGTTGCGGGGGCCGGGACACGGATACAGCGTTCCTTGTAGCTGCTGCTTCTTCAAATGTTCGGTGACGGTTGCCGCTCGTGAGGCGCGCCGGAGCAATGGGGGCGAGGAAGCAGCGCGGGAATGTTGTTGCCCGGGATGTCAACAAGGGGTATGCCGGGCTCCTCGAGAACATCATGGCTCTGTTTCCGGACGCGGAAGAAAGCCTCAATGACGTCGACTACGAGATCGCGCTCGACGAGTTCCTCCTGCCGCTGTCCAGGTAATTTTCAGCAGACTTGTTTGAACACCCTCGGTGCGTCCAGGGGGGTCGAGTGAAGACCTACGCTGGTTTGATCACAGTAACATCGGTGGTCGACCCGTGTGCGATGGTGTACGTAAGCGCTTTCATCCCGATGAAGAGATTACTTGCAAGGCACTATATACCACCATTCATAGAGCACAGGTCTTGATGCGAGGGGTTTATTCCCCCCTTCTGAATACCGGCAGTGCGCTGATGCCCAGCAATCTCCCTTTTTAAAGAAAAGAAGGGTAAGCCCGGGTTATCTCTATTCTACTCTCTCTCCCCCCGTGGCGGTTGGCTACGAGCCACAATCCCTTCCAAACTCCCTTTTTAAAGAAGAAAACGATGAAGGAAGGAAACCACAATGAAACCAAGTTGTGCTCGCACTGAAAATCCCCATCCAAAGGACCCACTGCTTAGCTCCGACTTTGGATTGGTCTGCGTTGAAGAGTGAAACCTGAGACGAAGAACGAGGTGCACACAAGACCGCGGTGAAAAAACACAGGGGGCTAGTCCCTCAAGGTTCATACCCCACTTTGGGAGCCGTACACTCCCTTTTTTACCTCTTTCTATTTTGCATCCCTTTCCTAGACATCTTCCTCGAAGAAGATTTGCTGCTAGCATCAACCATGCATGAGAGGCAGTGCTCTGCCTAAACATTAAACTAAGATTTCCCCCCCCCCTCGACATAACAATAGCAGGGAGGGAGGACGCATATCAATAAAGTGAAAGGATGACAAAAAAGAGCGAAATAGAAAATAAATAGCCGATTCATTCAAGGGCGCCCATCAACTTGGACCCAAGCAAACCCTGGACGGGGGAGACCCTGCCTGAAGGAACCAACCACCCCGGTTGGGCTAGTCTGACAAAAGTTGTCAACAGAAAAAAAGAATCGTCGAAAGACACCAATCTGTACGCCCGTCGGAAAAAAAAAAGCAGCTATTCAAAGTGAAATAATGCAACAACTCAATGAACGCCGTCACAGGCAACTGACTGAGCGAATATCGCCGGAAACACAAACACAAATAGGGTTCTTCCCCAGAGAGCATCTGCGCTGACATTGACGAGCCAGACGCTGAACATGGACAAGGTTTCTCTCACAGGACATCCAGAGGCTTCACGATGAAAAGCAATGCCCGCCGGCTCGCGTAGGCTCCTTCAGCTCCTCGGAGTAAATAAAGGGTAAATTCCCTTATATGTCCGACATATTTTCAAAATGCCCCTTATATGTCCGACATATTTTCAAAATGTCCCTTATATGTCCGACATAGTTTCAAGTTACCCTTATATGTCCGACATAGTTTCAAAATGTCCCTTATATGTCCGACATAGTTTCAAAATGCCCCTTATATGTCCGACATATTTTTCGATGTCCGACATACTTTCAAATACCTCTTATATGTCCGACATATTTTCAAAATGTCCCTTATATGTCCGACATATTTTCAAACTTACCCTATATGTCCGACAGCGGGGTGAAGGCGGGGTGAAGGTTGATACAAGTCCACCATGAATCACAGGAGGTAGAACATGATTTTTCATGGTATTCAGGTTGAAAGTACGAATCACAGGACGTGGAACATGATTCGTAGGAATGCTGAGCACCTTGGCTCCGTACTTGGAGAGCGAATTCCGTCGATCGTAGCGCAGATGACTTTACGCAGGATGATGTTATGCAGGATGATGTAATATTACCCCTCTCTTCCCTCTTTGCCCTCCCGAAAGGAGGATGTGTGGTGAGTACACTGGCTGCATGTTGAATGATGGTGTTTGCGAGAATGATGGTGTTTGCGAGTAAATTGCTTCCCGTTGACCGTTTTTGCTGCGGCAGTCTTACCTTTGCGTCTGACGCTGGTACATTTTTCGCTTTAGCTTCTGTTCCGGTGGTACTCCGCATACAGCCTTGATACATGTTGTTCGAGAACGAGGGAAAAAAAGGTGGTGCATCGTAAAAAATGGATGGAGGTAGACGCTGCAACAACGAACGATATGGTTGAAAGGGCTGACTGTGGTGTACCTGAGGATGCAAATACCATGCCTGCCCACGGATTCTGATACGCCGCTAATTGGAAGAGGTAGGACCGGACCTGGTACAAGTGGTACAGCCGCGAACACGTGTTCTGCCAGTTACAACTTGCGGAATCCGCCCGCGACTCCATGTCGCCACCTCGTCGGAGTTTGAAGTGAAAAGAGGTGCTCATGCTTGACATGACGCCGCACGAATGCAACAAGAACCCGAGCACGTGTGAATAAATGCAACCTCAGGCTTACCTCCAACCTCAGAAACCCGGCACCCGTTCTTCATGCAGCACGGTGTAAGCAATGACCTTCGTAAGGTCCCCCGGACTCTCGAATTGGAGGTTTCGCAGCCCTTCAAGCAGAACGCTTAATGACATCTTCGGTCCTTTTGCATGGGTTTGATCTTTTTGTTGTCCGGAGACCGAGCCACAGCGTCACCTAAACTGTTCGGTTCTGGTCTATGTGGTGGTTCATATCGTCGGTTGAAGAAGGAATAAGCAGCACAGAGACTGCGTTGCCTAAATGGTGGATATGTGGTGATTCACATCGTCGGTTGAAGAGGTGGTCCAGAAGGAATGTGGTTCATAAGCAGGCATAGCGTGGGTTACAGTGTGTAAAATGTTAAGCTTCGGCAAAGGTATTTCAGAACAGACTGGGGGGAATACGTGGGGTAGTTCAGAAAGGACATAGGGAAAACGTGGTGGATTCATCATGTTGTGGGGTTTTGCGCGAAGCATGCAAGGCAACTTCAAAATGCGTCGGACATGTAAGGGTAACTTCAAAATATGTCGGACATATAAGGGACAACATGAAAATATGTCGGACATATAAGGGACATTCTGAAACTATGTCGGACATATAAGGGACATTCTGAAAATATGTCGGACATATAAGGGGCAATAATATCAGCCGCCTCCTACAAGAAGATTCCACGATTTCGATCAACTTCTTTGAAGGGGGCCACGGCAAGAACGACCGGGACCAGCACTTTGGCACGATTGGACGTGCTCTCGACACGGCTTCGAAAAAGACCGAGCTGAAGCATCTCAATGATGTAAAAGCCGTGCTAAACAAGGTGACCAACACAATCGCCATACAAGTCAGAATCCGTGCTCAACGGGCCACTTTTCCGGTCCGAAACATCGCCAATATCATGGCTATTGGGTCCTACCAACGAGATGGTGACGGAGTCATCACAGTTCATGACTTCAGTGGTGAACCCGGTTGCAAACTTCGGGGAAAGAGCCATGCCACAAGATTCGCGTTTGTACCCAAGGTATCAAGCAAGTTGCCACTTTGCGAATCAGATAGTGACTGTGCTGACGTTTCCAGCAGTGATCGGGATGGCGACTCCAGTGCTAGTAGTGAAGACTTCGCGTCAAAGCTGGAGAAGAAACGGCTCAAGAAGCAACACGTCTTTGAGGCACTTGCTGCCAAGGACGAGAAAGATGCCAAAAGGGGGAGGAAATCACAAGGAAAGGTGCGAAAGCCTGCCCCAAAACCAGCAAAACCGGCTGCAAAACAATGCACGGGCAGGAAGCGAACTCGGAGCTAACCGTCTTCTACTGACCACTGAGATCGGCTGTTGACACAGCCTTCGGTCACCGTGTAACTCACTTCTTCAGTCACTCTTCGTGTCAACACTCGTCCTTCTCGTTAGCCAGATGCATATCATGCTGCTACCACCACGTGCTGCTGCTGTATCGTCATAGGTGCGCATAGCACGTAGCTCGTTGGTGACGTAGTACCATCACGTAGTACGGTCTGACCCCAATGCAGGGGGCGCCCCGGAGCACCTGTAAGCGGAAGAAAACACGAAGCCCGAGGGTCTAATGCACCTGGAGAGTGCTAGAGAACGCCGAAAACATGTGTTCAGGCTGGGATCTTGCTCTGAGGAGCAACATAGCATCAGGTCGCATATGTGTCTACTATAGCGGTGTACGGCCAGCAGACAGGGGACCCCCCCAAAACCCACAAAAACGCATTTTGGACATCATAGAAGGCTCTCCGGAGGCTTCTGAGGGCGTATTTGAACGCAGAATCATGTTTTAGGAAGGCTATGGGGCCTCAGTACCCGTCAGACCCTGGTGAACTATGCGGGGATTTTTCCGCCCAAACCCCCCCCCCCCCCTTTTGGCATCGACTCATATGAAACTATGTCGGACATATAAGGGGAAGTTTGAAAGTATGTGAGGACATGTCCGAAAATATGTCGGACATACTTTCGGCTTCCAAAATAAGTCGGACATATATAAGGGGCATTCTGAAACTATGTCGGACATATTAGGACATGCGAGAAAACATCATTGAAACTATGTCGGACATATAAGGGACATTTTGAAAATATGTCGGACATATAAGGGGCATTTTGAAAATATGTTGGACATATAAGGGTAAGGTCAAAGATGTGTTGGGCATGTAAGGGGCATTTTGAAACTACGATGTCAAAATGAAAATATGTCGGACATATAAGGGGGATTTGAAACTATAGCCGGACATTTAAGGTAGTTTGCCCATAAATAAATAACAAAAAAGCCGGAAATACTCGAGGGGCTGCCTTGTGCTTACTTCGAAGTTGCTTCGGCATTTTCCGAGTCTAGAGGTTTGGTAAATTTGAAATTCTCAAATTGAGCTCTCTAGCGAGCTATCCCTCTTTTCTGGGGCAGGCCGTGGGGTACCCCCACCCCGGACATTTCTCTACCGTTTTTTTCATGGTGCTTTTGAGAATTCACAATTCGTCGAAAAATTTTCTCGCGGCGGACAACAGCGTGGCACAGTCGTCAGTTGACGACGTTCCTTACCTACGGGTGGGAGGTTCGGTTCCCGCCGGTGGACTTTTTTCCGGGTCTGCGCTCAGCATCAAAGGTTCACCAGGGGCGGTCCGGAGGGGCCCTCCCCCCTGGATAAGGGCCCCCAACTTGCCATCATCCCGAACTTAGCATCAAGGTTTTCGGTCCGGGGGGGCCCTCCCCCTGGATAAGGGCCCCCAACTTGCCATCATCCCGAACTTAGCATCAAGGTTTTCGGTCCGGGGGCCCTCCCCCCGGGTACGCGCCCCGAACTTGCTATCATCCCAACCGAACTTGCCATCAGGGTTCAACGGGTTCGGGTTTTCACAAACGCCGAACTGGACAAAAAGGTGCGGGTTTGCACAAACGCCGGACTGGGCAAAAAGGTTCGGGTTGCACCAACGCCGGACTGGACAAAAAGGTTCGGGTTTGCACCAACGCCGGACTGGGCAAAAGGTTCGGGTTGCACCAACGCCGGACTGGGCAAAAAGGTTCGGGTTGCACCAACGCCGGACTGGACAAAAAGGTTCGGGTTTGCACCAACGCCGGACTGGGCAAAAAGGTTCGGGTTGCACCAACGCCGGACTGGACAAAAAGGTTCGGGTTTGCACCAACGCCGGACTGGACAAAAAGGTTCGGGTTTGCACCAACGCCGGACTGGGCAAAAAGTGCGGATTTGCACCAACGCCAGACTGAGCAAAAACAATTCGGGTTGGACAAACCGGACCGGCAAAAAGGTTCGGGTTTGCACAAACGCCGGACTGGACGAAAAGGTACGGTTTTGCACAAACGCCGGACTGGGCAAAAAGGTTCGGGTTTGCGCAAACGCCGGACTGGACAAAAAGGTACGGGTTTGCACAAACGCCGGACTGAGCAAAAGGTTACCTCTAGACTCGCTAAGGGTGGTCCTAACACCCATGTACTTGTTGAACGCTTACGCCCGCCACTAAACCCAGATTCACCTGTGTTTCGTGTGGGCTACAGCACATTTACCTCCGTTGATCTTTTGCAGCTGGCAGCCTCCTCAAGTATTTCCTACAAAGCAGGTAAACTGGATCCGCCAGAAATAAAAACGCCACCATTAAAGACCACGTAGTTAAAGCCGCCAAAATTACCGTCTATCCTGTAAGATTCCCCCCCCCCCTCGCCACAAGACATACCTGGACGACAGAGGGCTGAGCCCCACGAACACCCTCCCCTATTTGTATGGTACCTTGAAACTACATAAGGAGGTGATAACCATGAGGTACATAGCGGGGGTCTCCCGCAAGAACACTGTGGGCCCGGAGGAGACGTTCCCTGAACGCGAAACACGCCGCCCGGATGCGACATTCTCATCAACGACAGATGCGCAGCTAGATCTGACGGGGTTGTTGAAATCGGTCATGGAGATCTTACGGAGGGAGGACAACGACCGTTTCAATGCGACCGGGTTCAGGTTCTTCTGGATCACGGAGTCCAGCGACGACACGGCCTTCTTCCTGAAGACTCATGTTGATGAGCTCTCGGGTCTAGTTGCTGGTACGTTTGACTTCACAACCATGTACGACCAGCTGGGGCTCGAGGAGCTGTCGGAAGAGATTTCCAATACCATCGACGAGGCTTTTGCGGCGGAAGCCGAACGGCTTGGCATACGGGTTGAAGACCTAGTCCTGGTACGACCGAAGAGCCAGCACGGGCCGCAAAGGAAGAAACGCTGTTTTACTTTCAAGCTATCGACGGAGCTAAGTTCGCAGCAGGCAGCGTATTCCGCGCAGGACCTCAAAGCTCTCCTTGCCTTCTGCCTAGCGAACACGTATGTACTGGTGAATGGCACCCTCATGCGGCAAATACTGGGCATCCCGATGGGTGCTAACGCCTCCCCGGACATTGCAAATCTCTTCTGCTACGCAAAGGAGAAAAGGTACATGCTGAAGCTCCTGGCTGAAAAGGAAATCCGACGGGCTACACTCCTCAGCATGACGCGCCGTTTCATCGATGACCTACTGTGCTTCGGGACGAAACCCCCGCCCGAATCCATCTACAGCATGCGATACAAGCAGACGAACACATGCGTAGGGGATTCCACCTTCCTTGGCATACGAATAAGACACGAAGTCTCCGACGCGTCTGGAAGGAGGTACATGCGACTGTCGGTTCTGGACAAAGCGAAAGCCTACCCATACCGCCCCCTCGCGTACACGTCGGTCCTCTCGACGGCCCCGTCCAACTTCGGTTCGAGTATCCTCATTGGGGCCCTCGTTCGTAACGGTAGGATCGCCAACAACCTGTATGACTTCAAAACTGAGATGAACAACACGGTTTTGAAACTCATGCGACGCGGTTACCGTAAGAGCGTACTAAAGAGCGGTTTCCGCAAGTGGCTACTAGATACGTATCCGGAGGCTAAGTTTGGCGAGCATTGCGGGAAAGTGCGTGCACATTTCTTTTGGCTGATCCACGAGGTGGAACGTGTCCTGTTGATGCCAGAACCGGCCGCGATGGACCAGGCGATTGAGCGCCTTCTGGCTGAGAAGCCCTTTGTGAAGTACAGAGGCCACCCCCAACCCGTTCCAGAAGCCGACTCCCCCCCACCGCCATCCCCCGAGACGTCGGCCCGACAGGCAGACTCGACCACCCCCCCTGAGTCCACACGGAAGGGCCACAAACGAAAGGCTGAAGGGGACGAGCAACGTGACTCGAAGCGACGCCGGGCGAATGCCTGTAAACCAGCTCATGCAGTTCCCCCGACATCCACACGCTGCCAATCGGTCATCTGTGCAAGTCCGCCTTTCGTGAAGCATGATCCGGCACTGTTTGGTCCTGCCGGCCTCCCAAATCTGGGGAATACGTGCTTCCTTGGTGCTGTGCTGCAACTCCTCATACGGGTTGAACCGATCAGGGAGATGTACTGGAGCCTTGCTCAGGACCGCCTCAACTGCTGTGGATTCCTCCGGGACTTCCTGGCTTACTTTGCCGTATTAGCAAGCTCGCGCGACAGCGGGGACCAGCGCAGCCAGGACTGTCGAAGAATGGGTGTGCAGGCCGTCTTAAACATGTTCCCAAACTTCTGCGATGCGCTGCAGCACGATGCACACGAAGCATTGGTAGCGATCCTGAACGCGACTGAGACGACGCTGGGACCGGACGAAACCGAGGCCCCCTGCCCGGGCTACCAGCTCTTCTTAGCATGCGTGGAGAACCGTTGGACCAACACGACACGATGTGAGGCATGTGGACGAACTAGTTCCAGCCCTCAGGCGGTACAATGTCTGCAGATCCCCTGCGGAAAAAGGCTGGAAGATTCTCTCTGCGTACGCGGGTTTGTAAATCCGAAGAGAGGGTGCGACTGCGAAGCTGTAGGGACTGTGGCAGAGGATACGAACCTCCGGCTAACGGCTGATTGTGTACTGATGCAATTTGGCATCTACACGAGAAATGGCGCTAGACGCCGGAATGACGTTGGGTTACCTCTCCTCTTAGAGCTACCGGGCCACCTACTGCGCCTCGCTGCAGTCGTGGTGCACTTGGGGGAGAGTACGGCTAGTGGGCACTTCGTCACGTACGTTGCGCAAGACTCAGGTTGGATCCTCTTCGACGATCTACGGGTCAGCCTCGTCGAGGACATTCCTTGGGACAATGTTTACCTCGCGGCCTTTGTCCGGGTCCCCCAGATTGCCCACAGCGTGACTGTCCGTGCGCCGTCACCCTCCATGATACTTCCTGCTCAAGATCAGCTACGCGGCTCGTCTACGCCCCCAAATTCTGCCGGTGTTGTGGTGAACCGACAGTCGGAAGAATCACCTAACCTGCTCTACCCTTCTGGTAGTCCATTGCCCTGCCTGCCCTTGCCGGACTCCTTATGCCCGACCCCGCATGGTCAGCTGTTGGAGCAGCAGTGGGCGGGATCCCCTGCGCTGCGGTGTCAACACTGCGCCATCGAGTGTACCAAAGATGGGCAGAAGTTTCAGGGTTTGAAGGGACTCCGTGCACATGAGAGACGTTGCCGCCTCGCGAGTGAAAGACTCTGAACCGTCGTTTGGGCCTCATCGAATTCCTGACTGTTGGCTGGTCTATTTTACGCTCTGCACCCGTTCACCCTGACTAACGGGAAACAACTCGAAGTGTTCTATACGGGTGAATGCGCACTATCATGAGAGGATGAAGGCACGCATATCCCGCCTGGCCCTGTGCTAGGCGTAGTTTTAGGTTGTACTTATTTCCGAACAACCTACCACGAGCTTATCCACCCACACACCCAACTTTTTCCCCTTTCTTCTAAATTCTTTTTTTTTTTTTTTTCCCCCGCTGATGACTAACGGACCGTCGGACCCGTCCCAACGGGGATACTTATGGAAGTTACAATGAAGGCTTAGACCGGTACGGGCTACATGGCAACTCCTGCTCAACATGTAGAACGTGGGGAGCCCTTGGTCACATTCAATACGGGTGTGATCGTGGTGTCGGTCGCAACAGTCGTTTGGTAGCCAAAGAGAGAGATAGAGAGAAAAAGAGCGCCAGAGAGAAAAGAAAAGATAACGTTATCTTCCGGAAAAGAAGGGTTACGCGAACCCCCGAAAAAAAAAAAAAAAAAAAAAAAAAAATAATAACAAAAAAACAAAAAAATACAAACCGACGAAGACCCCGAAAACCTTTTTCAACCTCTCCAATTCCCTTCAAGCTAGACCATTATACAACGACCCCCCCCTCGCCATAAAAATAGGAGAGTTAACCATCCAGGAAAGCTGCACTTTCTTCGTGTAGTAGGGTGTCTTGTGGATGTGCATGGAAAAAACAGGGGAGATCTCATTATCTTGCATACCGTTAACCGCAATAGGTCTCCTGGGCTAAAAGCTCTGGCCGACAGAACAGTGTAGGTAAGGGAAGTCGGCGTTCTTCCGCAGAGGCCGTGCTGGTACCGTACGAACACGCCACCCGCCACGCACACAGGTTCAAGTTCCGCGTCGACGTGCGGCGGGCCCTCGCGAAGCGCGGCCAGCTCGACCGGAGCCTGTCCAACATTTTGGCGCACCTGCGCTTCGTGACGCGGAACCACAAGTACGTGGCGCAGGTCATCCACAACTTCCTCGCGTCGGTGAAGCGCGGGCAGTCGACGGTGCGCGCCTTTGCCGCCCGCAAGCGCGCGCTGGTGGCGAAGGCCGTCGCCCGGTGGCAGCGGCTGGAGGCCGGCGCCCGCGACCGGATCGACCAAGCCGTGCAAGCGACGGTCCTCGAAGCCGACACCGACGACCCCACTAAGGCCGCCCGGCAGCTGCTCGAGCGGAGGCTGCACGCGCTGCGGTGCATGAAGTGCGACTGCTGGTGCTCGCCAGACACGAAGACACGGGCCGTCCTCATCATCTGGGACGCAGCGTGGAAAGAACTCTCCCGCCGGCTCCGCCAGCGGAAAGCCGAACTCGACGCCGTCACCCGGCACGAGCTCAAAACCCGGAACGAGCTGGACCTGATGACCGGCGTCCTGCCGACTGCCGAATCGACGAAGGCGAACCGGGAGAAAATCCTGCGCGACGTCTCGAGCCAGCTCGCAATCCCCCGCCTCTCGGACGTGTTCCACCCTTCGGCCATCACCCTCCCCGTCCTCATCCGGGCCCTCGAAAAACACCTGCACAACCGCAACGCCCGCGCGCTGGAGCAAGCGTCAGGCATTCCGCGCCCGTCCCCCTCCCCTGCGCCCGGAGTCGTCACGCTGAAGGTGGACGCGGCAGCCGCTGCGCCCCCCGCGGTGCGTGTGGGGCAGCAGGTGAGGGAGCATGCGTGGTCGCGGTACTATGGGGCGCTGTTGAGGTTCACGGCGAGGAACGCGGAGAAGACGGTCGAGCTGTGCCTGAGCTTCACCGGCAAGCAGGCGGGCAAGGGCGCGGCGGCGACCGCAAAGGGAACGGCTCGGCCGCCGAACCTCGGCATCACGGTGGAGTACAGGCTGCAGAAGCAGCTGGGCATCCTCGGGAAGAACGCGCTCGCGGTGAAGCCGTCGGACAGGGTCGTCGCGCACGCCCTCCGAACCTCGGGCAAACACGACCACAAGCACAACAATAACACCTACAGCAGCAGCAGCAACAATGGCAACCACAACAACAACAACAACAACAACAACAACAACAACAACAACAACAACAACAACAACAACAACAACAACAACAACAACAACAACAACAACAACAACAACAACAACAACAACAACAACAACAACAACAACAACAACAACAACAACAACAACAACAACAACAACAACAACAACAACAACAACAATGGCAACGGCAACTACAACAACGACAGCCACGGCAGCAGCAGCAACAAGGCGCCGGTGCCCAAGATGCTGGCGGGCGAGCGCGCAACCGGGAGCCCCCGGAGCCAGCCCGGAACCTGGTGTGTCGTCACCCCGCCGGGCTACGAAGAATCCCGCCATACAACCATCGGAAGCCCCGAGAGCCAGCCCGGAACCTGGTCAGTCGCCCCGCCAGGCCGCGAAGAATCCTGCCACACAACCATCGGAAGCCCCCAGAGCCAGCCCGGAACCTGGTCAGTCGCCCCGCCAGGCCGCGAAGAATCCTGCCACACAACCATCGGAAGCCCCCAGAGCCAGCCCGGAACCTGTTCAGTCGCCCCGCCAGGCCGCAAAGAATCCTGCCACACAACCATCGGAAGCCCCCAGAGCCAGCCCGGAACCTGGTCAGTCGCCCCGCCAGGCCGCGAAGAATCCTGCCACACAACCATCGGAAGCCCCCAGAGCCAGCCCGGAACCTGGTCAGTCGCCCCGCCAGGCCGCTCGAAGGACGAGTGGATGCGGCTGTTCGGCACCCGGAGGCCTGGCTCTGCGCCCCCCGCAGCGCCCGCCGTCCTAAGGACGCAGGCGGCGCGGCCGCAGTCCGGGCGGGCAGCCCAGCGGGCTGTGCGTGTTGCAACACAAAAAAGCAGAGGTCAGATGTTCCTGCGCGACGGGTCCAATGGCGGACAGCGTGCCGCTGCCTTGTCGTCGAAGGGCGGCGGGTCTGCCGGAGGCGGCGGCAGCAGCTGCGGCGGAGAGGAGAGGTTCAAGCCGCGGTGCGACGCTTGGTGCGACGTGGCCACGGTCGGGGGCAAGCCCGACAACGACAGCGGCGGCGACAACTTCAGCGGCGGCGGAATCGGGAGCGGCATCGGCAACAATGGCAACCGCAGCAGCAACCGCAACAACTGCTCGAAGAACAACGACGGCAACAATTGCAACGGCAGCAGCAACGACTACAATAGCAGCAGCAACCGCAACAATTGCAACGGCAACAGCAACGATTACAACAACAACAGCAGCAGCAACGATGGCAACGGCAACAGCGACCACAACAAGAACACGAACAACAACAGCAACAACGACGACAACAGCACCGAAATCAACTGCGGCGACGGCGACGGCAACTTCAGCGCCAGCAGCAACGGGAAGGGCCGCAATGCCAACGGCAGCAGCGCGGACATACACAGCGCGAAGGGCGCCAACGAGAAGGCGGGCGGCGGCGAGAGCGGCGCCGCCCGCCGCCCGGCGCCGCCTCCTCCGGCCGCGCGCCGCGAGCGGCCGGCGGCCCGCCCCGCGCCGCCGCCGGCTCGCCGCTGCCAGCCTTTCGTGGGCTCGTCAGTGCGGGCGATGTTCCCCGTCGCGATCTCGCAGCTGCGCTCCTCAAAGCAGGCGCGCGTCATCCGCTCCGCCGCGGCGGGCGGCGGCCTCCAGCCCCCGCTCGCTATCACGCCTGCCTGCTCCCCCTGCCGTTCCGGATGAACTACAGTCGTAAAATGCCGACGTTCAGTTTTAGGCACCATATGTACTTTTGCGGATGGCAGAACGCCGAGGCCGAACACCAAGTTGTCATGACAGGGACATTGCCCGCCGCCCGGATTTGCGCACAGAAGATATTTACCCGTCGCGATTTCGCAGCTGCGCTCCTCAAAGCAGGCGCGCGTCATCCGCTCCGCCGCGGCTCCAGCCCTCGCTCGCTATCACGCCTGCCTGCTCCCCCTGCCGTCCCGGATGAACAACAGCTCTTTCACAATCAGGACAAAAACTTTCGACGTTCGCAGGACCTCGGCTCTTTGGGAGTATTGGCCGCAAAAACAGGAAAAGGCAATAGAAAAAAGAGTCGAAACTGCACGCAGCACTGAAACAGAGCCAACCGGGCCTGAGTTACCTCGGGCCCCGTCGAGGGAAAGCCAGACGAAGTACCCAGTAACGAACCGAACGAAAACAAAAGAAGGGAAGGCGTGCTTCGATGTTTGTTCTATTAGGCACCATAGGTACTTTTGCGGATGGCCGACCGCCGAGACCAACCACCGGGTTGTAATGACAGGCCGCCCGGATTTGCGCACAGAAGATATTTACCCGTCGCGATTTTGCAGCTGCGCTCCTCGAAGCAGGCGCGCGTCATCCGCTCCGCCGCCGCGGCGGGCGGCCTGCAGCCCCCGCTCGCTATCACGCCTGCCTGCTCCCCCTGCCGTTCCGGATGAACTACAGTCGTAAAATGCCGACGTTCAGTTTTAGGCACCATATGTACTTTTGCGGATGGCAGAACGCCGAGGCCAAACACCACGTTGTCATGACAGGGAATTTGCCCGCCGCCCGGATTTGCGCACAGAAGATATTTACCCGTCGCGATTTCGCAGCTGCGCTCCTCGAAGCAGGCCGGCGTCATCGGCTCCGCCGCCGCGGCGGGCTATCACGCCTGCCTGCTCCCCCTGCCGTTCCGGATGAACAACAGTCGTAAGAAGGCCGACGTTCAGTTTTAGGCACCATATGTACTTTTGCGGATGGCAGAACGCCGAGGCCAAACACCAAGTTGTCATGACAGGGAATTTGCCCGCCGCCCGGATTTGCGCACAGAAGATATTTACCCGTCGCGATTTCTCAGCTGCGCTCGGGCGCGCGTCATCGGCTCCGCCGCCGCGGCGGGCTGCCGGCCGCTTGCTATCACGCCTGCCTGCTCCCCCTGCCGTTCCATGTGAACAACAGTTGTAAGAAGGCCGACGTTCAGTTTTAGGCACCATATGTACTTTTGCGGATGGCAGAACGCCGAGGCCAAACACCAAGTTGTCATGACAGGGAATTTGCCCGCCGCCCAGATTTGCGCACAGAAGATATTTACCCGTCGCGATTTCGCAGCTGCGCTCCTCGAAGCGGGCGCGCGTCATCCGCTCTGCCGCCGCGGCGGGCGGCCTGCAGCCCCCGCTCGCTATCACGCCTGCCTGCCGTTCCGGATGAACAACAGGCGTGGACACGGCTTCCCCAGAGGTTCGCGCACGACAGATGCACTGCTGAAACGAGGCCAGTACTCGAGAAAGACAGGAGACAAACAAAGTCAAGGTCACCATCTTACCTTTGGAGAACGCACTCGCGTATCACAAGGCGTGCACTCACGAGGACTGTAATGGCCTCGACAGGATGCAACAGCATAATTATGTAGGTTTCATAGCCACCTTGTGTCTAAAAAGGCCGACTTTCAGTTTTCTACCCACCATGTACTTTTGCGGAAGGCAGGTACGAGAAGTTCGTTTGTTGTGATAGTATCAGAGCAGCCAAGACAAAACACCAAGTTGTCATACGACGAGGACCGGCCCGGATATGCACACAAAATATATCTACTAATGGGGTGATCCACCTATTTTTTAGCACAAAAAATCACAACTTTTCGTCGTCTTGTTGCGTTAGTGGGGAGTCGAGGGTGAGAAGGCCGATCACCGGCACGAGCTGACCGATGGAGTGCGGGCTCCAGTGGAGTTTGAATGCGGCGATTGTCAGAAGACAATCCAAAAGGGCCGCATGCAGAGGAGGTGCGAAGAGTGCGGCGCCAGCGTGTGTGTCACGTGCTCGCGCGCCTGACTGCCGTCAAGCCACGACGCCCGCGCGGACGGCGATGCTGCGGGAGCCCGCTTGATGCGATGTGGGGATGTGCATCCCAACCCTGGCCCCGGGCGCCGAACGCTCGCCTCGACCGCCGCGGCGGCTTTCCGCCGCGGACGTCGCCGACGGCCGGCCGGCACAGCCCGGTACGTTGCCGCGCACGTGCTGCATCGCGCGCGGGACGTGGGTTCCCGGGTTGCCTCGCGGCGTGAGCGTGTTGAATGTGCGTGGCTACCGTCGAAGCACGACGCCCTTGAGTATGCGTACGCCGCGGGGGAACGGCTCTTGAGGTGCGGGGACGTCCACCCGAACCCTGGTCCCCCGCGCGATCTCACTCTTGCTGCAGTTAATGTTGGCTCGCTGGCCCTGCACATTGACGAGGTGCGTGCGATGGCGCCCGCAGACGCGATTGCGGTGCTGGAGACGTCGATGAGCGCGTTGCAGCAGACGCAGGCGGCGGATTATCTCGCGAGACCGTGCGCCGTCGACGGGTCGAGGTGGAAGACGCTGTGGGGGCCGCCGCAACCGCCGAAGCGCAGCAAGCACTGTCCGCACGGAAACCCGCATTCCGGGCAGAAGGGGGGCGGAGTCGTTGTGCTTACCAGGCAGCCGGGGGTGGCCCACCTGCTGCCCAACGAATCGCTGCAGGAAGTGCGCAACCGGGTCATCCACACGATGATCGCGACGGGGGTCGGACGGATGTTCGTGCACTTTTTTGCCGTCTACGCCCCATCGGGGAACACGGCAGCAGCGTCCCGGGAGCGGCTCCTGCAGACGGTCCTCTTCGAGGCGCAGGCCATAGTGGGGCAGGCCCCGGCGGTCGTGATGGGCGACTTCAACACGGACCTTGAGCGATCGCCGGCGCTTCGGCATGCCCTCAGCAACGGGTGGACGGACGCAGCGCAGCTGCAGGCGGCGTGCGAAGGAGGACGACCGCCCAACACCTACACGGGCACGAACACGTCCGGCACGCGCATCGACTACGCCCTGATGAACCGCGCGGCCGCGTCCGCCTTTGTTGCATGCGAGACGATCGGGGTAGGGAGCGTGAGGGGCCACCGCTGCGTCCGGATTCGACTCGCGGTGCAGGCGTTCGAACAGCAGACATGGAGGTTCAACGTGCCGCGAGCGATACCCGTGAAGCCGGCAGGTAGGGTCGTCGAGGTCCCGAGGCTGGATGCCGTGTGCGCCGCCGCCCGCGAGGGGGACGTCGAAGGGGCGTGGATGGCGCTCTCCGCAATGTGCGAGCAGTACCTGCTAGACCGCAGCGGGATGCCTGCCTGTGAGAGACGCGCGCACACCGGCCGCGGTAACTCGGAGCTGAAGATGACTCGCGTTGCGGCGAGGAGTACGCCGGACCGGGGCGTGGCGTGCGAGACGGAGCTGAGGCACGGGAATGCGATCCGGCGTCTGGAGCACTACGTCTACCAGCGAGCTCGCCTAGAAGCGTCCGGACCATTCCAGGTGCCCCAAGAACTCCGCTTGTGCTGGCTGCGCTGTCTCGCCGTGATCCGTGGCGGCGGGGTCGGCGAGCCGCCCCCCTCCGACCCGCCGAGCGCAGAGGTCGCCCGCGTTTACTTGCACGACGTACGACTGCGCAGTGCGAGATTCAACGCGGCTGCGGCGAGGGTGCGGAAGAGGCAGCAACAAGAGAGGCAGCTGACGATGTTTGGGACGGATCGCCGGGCTCTTGTGTCGATGCTGCGGGGGGGTCCGGGGCAGGCGGCCGATGCGGTGCGGACGGCGGATGGGCGGCTCACCGCCAACGTCGAGGAGATGGACGAGGTGCTGCAGGAGGCGTGGGACCCGATCCTGCGCATGTACGGGGAAGGACGCCCAGAGCCCGAGTACGAGGCGTTCCGCAGGGCCTTCGAGGGTTTTATTCCCCGCCGCCAGATGGACCTGCGGGATGTGACCGGGAGCGAGCTACGGGATGTGCTCAACAAGCGGAAGAAGAAGACTACGGCGTGTGGGGTGGACGGCTGGCGTTTGGACGAGCTGAAGGCCCTGCCCGACGAACTGCTGGACGGGTTCGCGACGCTTTTCAATCTGGTGGAGGAGCGAGGGGAGTGGCCGAAGGGTATGCTGACGTCGTTGGTGTCGCTCATACCAAAGACCGACGACACCTCGCCAACGAACTTGCGGCCAATCACCGTGACGAGCTGCGTCTATCGGTTGTGGGCCTGCAGGCGTTTGCAAGACGTCATGGAGTGGCAGGACGGCTGGATTCTTCCGTCGCAGCACGGCTTCCGCAGAGGGCATCGGACGGACGACGTCCTCATGGAGCTGACGACGCTGATCGAGGAGACGCTGCTCGACGAGTCGAAGTCGCTGTACATGGTCGCACTCGATTTCGCGAAGTGCTTCGACCGGGTACCGCAGGGGATCGTTCTCCGGCTCGCCGAAGAGATGGGCCTCGACGCGCGCATCCTGCGCCCCCTGCGCGCCATGTACCGCGGCATGAAGCGACGGTTCAAGCTGCCGCTCGGCGTGGGCTCCGAGTTTGAGGTCACCAACGGTATCTTGCAGGGGTGCCCACTTTCGGTGATCCTCATCAACGCCTTGCTGTCGATTGTGCTCCGAGCGGTGTCGGCGCGCGTACCGGAGGTTTCGTCGGAGTCGCTGGCGGATGATGCCACGCTCTTCGCGGCGGCGGAAGCCGAGCTGCAGCAGGCGGTCGACATCGTCGCGCGGTTCTGTGCCCTGACCGGGATGCGCCTGAACATGGCGAAAACCTTGGCGATGGGCATCCATGCGGGCTCGACGCAACAGCGCAGGCGGCGTCCGTACGCCAGCGCGGTGAAGGTGGACGGCGAGGCCATAGCGACGGCGACGGCTGCGAAGATCCTCGGGGTGCGAACGAGTGTGGAGAGCGTCCAAACGGGTCGGGCCAACGATGCGCGTCTGAGCGCACATGACGGTCTGATAGACAGGCTGGGCACCTCGAAGCTTCCGTTCGATGTCCGCTGCGAGGTGGCGAGTTCGAACGTGCTCAGCAGTGTCCTTACCGGGTGCTCCTACGAGACGTACACGCAGACGCGCCTGAAGGGACTCCGGACGCGGATCGTGAGGGGCGCTTTTGGGAGCAAGCACCCGTCGAGGAACGTGACGGCGGTGCTATCGATCTTGGCGAAGGGTCACCGTCTGGATCCGATGATCGCTCGGCCGTACAGGATTCTGTGCGCGTTATTCGACACCTGCGAGCGGCTGCCACGCGTGTGTGCGCGCATGCGGAACATCGTGAGGTTGTACGAGCGGCACGAAACGTTTTTGCCGAGGGCGCGCCTGGGGCCGGTAGGGATCGCCATTGCGGATGGGCTGTCGGTCGCGGGCATTGGCTTCGAGGGCGGGGATCTCTGTTCTGCGGCGCTGGGGGGTCGTCGGCTTCTCGGCATGCAGCGAGGCGAGAGGCACCACGTCGTCCTAGCGCAGCTGCGGCGGAAGATGTGGATGCAGCTTGCGCGACAGCGGCCTTCGTACGACGGAGTGCAGGCCGGGGTAGACTGCGGGCGCACGAACGGGCTGCGTCTGACGGCGGCCGACGGCAGTGTGAGGCGCGCGCTGACCGTCATCCTGTCCGGGGGTGTTTTCCTTGCGGCTCGGTGGGGGCGGAATGCGCGTGCGGGGGAAGAGGCGGCGGGATCGGAAGGTTCGGCGAGCTCTCCCGCGTCAACGACGGCGTGTGGGCGGGTGAGCGGTGCCCGCCGCCGGACCGGTGTTGCAGGGACTGTGACCGCCACGCCCACGACACGGCGGATCACTTGTGGTGGGAGTGCCCTGCGTACGACGAGATTCGCCGCCGCCCCTGCTTTGCTGAGCTCATGCGGGCGGACCGTGCGCGGTGGCCGTCTTGTACGCGCGTGCACGGGGTAATCGTGGAAGGCGCGCCGGTCGACGCGGCGGCCTTGCACCATTTCATGGCGTCGGTGTACGTGGCGCGCGAAGAGTCAGAGCGTGGCCGTCTGGCAGCGGTACAGCCGATCCACCCCTGGAGGGCGGCAACGTCGCGGCCGGCGGTCCATCACCTGTTTGACTTCGGGCGCCTACCGGATGAGCCGCCGAAGTGGCCGTATGGGGGACGGACGATGCGGGCGATGAAGGGCTGGCTGTCGGCATTGCAGTGGACGGACACTGGCGAAGTGTCGAACATCGAGTTGGCCGTCGACTTCGAGGTCTTCACCGGGCACGACATCCTGGGCCCCCCGAACCTCGCCGCCAACCGAAGGGGAAAAACCCTTTGGACGATGCTAGCGACGCTGTGCCGCCTGTGTCGGGAACTGCAGCTGCCGTCGCCGCTTCCGGCCGAGCGGAAGGACCGGGTGGGCTCGATGAGGACGCTGGGGGCGCCGATGCTGTGGGGTGGTCTGACACCGCGGCCACATTTCGCTGGGGGGGAGGAGACGTTCGAAGTCTTGGAGATGAACTTCCCGCGTGCGGCGCTCGGGGACGGGAAGAACTGGGGCGGGGACGTGTTCCCGCTCTATGACGCGACGAGGCGAGCGCAGCGTTCGGCGCGCTGGGCCGAGCCCACACCAATGCCGCAACGACCACGCCTCCCGGTGCTCGTCCCGGAGTCGCAGGCAGACCCCCTGCTCCGCTCACAGTCCGTCTGTCACGCGTGCGCGAAGCAGAAGTGCGCAATGTGCTCGGGCATGCGGAGAAACTACAGCCTTGTAGTGGACCAGTGCTGCCAGGTGCACCACCAACCGGACGACGGCCTGCGCATTCAGTGCTGCCGGGCGCATCGGCTGACGCGATGCGGGACCTGCCCGAACGCTGACGCGTGCTGCGGACGGGGGCATCACAGGGGTGGTGCTGGCCGCGACAGCAGCAGTGGCGACGGGGGTGGCGGTGGTCGTGGCGGCCGCTGCCGCGGCCGTGGCCGCGGCCGCGGCGGCCGAGGCGGCGGAGACGACAGTGACGGAGACGGTGGCGGCGGCCGCGGCACTGGTCGCGGCCGCGCACGCGGCGGCGGTCGCGGCAGCGGACGCGGCGGGGATCGCGGCGGCGGCGGCGGTGGCGGTCGCAGCCTAGGCGAGAGCGACGGCCTCACAGGCCGGAAGCGGCGCGCGCCGTCCCCACCTGGAACACCTACCAGCCGTGGCCGGAGGAGGCGGACGACGAAGTCGCCCCCGAAGCGCGCCCCCCCGCCAGCAGGCAGGAAGCGACCCGCGCCATGCACCCCCACGGCCTCTCCCGCAGCCGCGCTGCGCGCACGACGACGACGACGCGCCGATCTCGGCGACGACGGCACTGGCCTCGCCGGCCCGAACACACCGCGCCCACCCGGCCCCGCCCGGCCCTCTTCGATGGCAGGCCCTGACTCGGGCCCTTTTACTGATTCTGGTTCCGACCCTCCACGGGTCACACAACGATCGCGCCCTCCCGCCGGCTCTTCCCGGCTACTCGCGTCCTCCGCATCGCGGCGTGCCTACCGGCGCAAACGAGAAAGCGAAGATTCCGATTCCTTTTCGGATTATGAAATCGTCAGTAGTTTCCAAGAACAGTTGCAACCGACTAGAGTTGCGCCGCGCCGAAAGCGCGGAAAAAGTGACCCTTCTGGAGTCACGTAGCGAAAAGCTGGCATAGTGTGGTACTCATTTGCTTGCAAATGACTCCCCACTAACGCAACAAGACGACGAAAAGTTGTGAAAAGTTGTGAATTGATTTGGAATTTTGTGATTTTCTCTGCTAGAAATTAGGTGGATCGCCCCATCTACCCCTCGTTCTCCGCTCCTCCTTGGACGTGACAGGACGGCTTTCCAGCCGCTCCGGCTGTTCCGAGAAGTGAGCAATTTCACTAGGGTGAGGCATGCAGGAAGGTGATCCTCCGAACGTTTGCGAAGGCGCAGATAGTTGCGCGTTTCCTGCGTGCGGCAAAAGAAGGGCAACCTGTTCACCTCCTCGTTTCTCTTTCGTTCATCCCTCGGCTTCGTAGCAAGATTCGTGCAACCCATCGCGGGAAAACCAGACGCAAACGGCTGCGTCCTGTCTGCAGACACTCAGGTTCTGCGCTGATGATGATCCGCCTTGTGTGTCCGTGGCTTGAAGGACCGAAACACGGAGCCAGAGTGACAAGTGCGGTGTTGAGCACATTACCATTCCGAGAGGGAGTTCGTTCTTAGCGTGGTCTGATTCAGGTTGTGATTTGTTAACGATCAGGCTAGGCCGACGACCATGCATGACCCGTAACCGCTCTCATGAGCCGAAGACTTTGCGGTCACTCTCAGAGTGACCGCATCCAGCACGCGTGACCAGTGCAAAGCTGCGACGATGACTACTCGCGACCGCACCCAGCATGTGACTGATCAAAGGTGCCGTCACGACGATGACCACTCGTGACCGCACCCAGCTTGTGACTGATCAAAGGTGCCGTCACGACCGATGGCCCGTAGCCGGTCGTGAATCAATCCGCCACAGGATCACCGGGATAGATAAACAACAAAACTATGTCAAGCAACGAGAACAAGCCGGAAGAGACGTGCGATGCGGACGCGATCCTCGACGCATCCACCGCAACGGTCGAGGCGTCTGCAGCCGTAGAACAGGAGGCACCTGCGAAGGTGGAGGAGACCGACCCGGACGCGATCCTCGAAGAGAGCCTGTCACAGCGCAAGAAGGCGGAGCCCTCCGCCGACGACGACGCGGAGGACATCCTCGACGCGATCCTCGACAAGATGCCCAGCGCCCAAGGCATCGGGTTCGACAGCACGGTGAAGTCGCACAACGCGTCTGTCGGAAGCCTCGACACCGGGTCCCCCATTATGACCGAAAACAGACCCAAGGCGCGCGTCCGCATCGCGGACCTGCCGTCGGCTGAGGCCCCGAAGCAGCAGCCGAAGCCCGCCAAGAAGGAGTCGAAGCCGATCTTCGGCGTCCGGTTCTGCGAGCGGATCGCGCGCCTGTCCGCCTACTCCTTCATCGGCGCCTTCATCCTCACCCGCGGCCGCTTCGCCATGTGAGGGCGCCTCTGGCGAAAGAACGAAGTTTCTCATCATCGTCAACCTCCCACCTGTTCTGCACCTGTCGTGCCACACTGGACAGCATCAGGTTACACTGGCGGCCTTGCTCGTGCCCGAGAGCAGCAGCTAAGGCTTGCCCAGCAAAAGGTTTGGTTTTCGAATTGCCGTCGCGGTTTCCTAGTGATCAGAGCAGGAACACGATTGACGGCTCACACCATCTGTCTTGCACTTGCTCTGCCACTTGACAGCGTACTGTCGTACTGACGGTCGCCTCGCGGTTCATGCCCGAGAGCAGCTGCCAACACCCCATCAACGAGTGGTTTGCACTATCAACGTCGAGTTTGGGTTTTGTGAGCAAATCGCTGGTTAGTCCGTCTCTTGGTTCATCGATGCGCTTGGCTGCCGTACTACGTCGACGAGGAACAACGCCGTGCCGTTGGAGCATAGACAACGAGAGCCATCGAACGACGTCTTTGGGAATTGCTTTATGTTCATCTCCAAGCTGAAATCTTCCAGCTTCGCCATGTGCCAACCTCTCGACGAAAGCCGCTTTCCCGCCGTTGCGGCAAAGTACCCTTTTCGTAGGCCTGCGAAGACGAGGCATTTGGCTATCTTCGCCGTTTACCCGCGCTTGACCGTACCGGTACAACAAAGAGCTGAGTGTCCGGGGAAGCCCCTCGTCGATGTCACCCCACGGCTAGCGCCTGGCAGGAGCGCCGAGCAAGCGTGACACAACCAGGGACCACTCTATTCCGCAAATACAACCCGGCCGCCTTCCTGTTGAAGCTGATCTTCACTGGCATAGGGGAACGTGTTGATACTGCAGCCCGTTGTATCTCCGACTGCTACACTAGCCTGCAGACCGACCTGCCCCCAAGTCTCTGCCGCAGCAGGCCGTATGGGTATGGGGCAGGAAATCAAGTTCCGCGTTTTCTTTCTCTTGTTTTTTTTCCCGTTTCCGCCCCCCCTCGGCGCCACCTTTTGTTCTTCAGCTTTTTTTTCTCTCTTTTTTTTTTTTTGTTCATGTGAACAGGGGGTTTTCTAGGACCCGGGGTTCGACTCTTGGGCGGGAGTCGTTGAAGGCATTGCCCGGCAAACCACCAGTTTCATCTCCATCCCCCCACCCCAGTGAAAACTCCCTGTTCAGGGACAACTCGTTTTTCTGTCTTATCCCGCTATTGGCTTTGTTTGCATCTTTATCGTCATGATAGGCGACGTGCCCCCGCTTCGCTATTGATTTTGTTCGCGCTTCACACTGTGTCTCTGTGGCAGTACTCACCGCCCACGGCCTGTCTCTTCACAACGAAGTGTATCAGTGGTGTCCAGTCAGACAGCTTGTTTTCCGTCCGGCTTTCAGTCCGAGCTTTCAGTCGATCCGACTTTCAGTCGCTGCGCATGAAGGCAGGGAGCAGCGTGTGTCGATGAAGAGGCATCTTCACATGCAATTGAACGAGGGCATCGCATTTAGAAGGGACAACAGCAATACGACAGGACCCACCTGGTCCGGACTCCTGGTAAGTTCCCCGAAACTCCCCGACACTTCCCCGATACTCAGCCCGATTCTTGTGGGAAAAAGTGGGGCTGCCGGTGGGTGGGCAGGGGTACAGGTTGGTAGTTGAGTGGACAGATGGGTTGATGGGGGCGGGCAGGTCGGTGGATGGATGAACAGGTGGGTAGTTGGGTAGACGGGTGGGTGGATGGGCGGGCAAGTGGGTGAGGTGTGCTAGTGTGCTTCGGACGCGGCTGTCTTGAGCCGTCCGTGTTCCTCCTCCTCCGATCCTCTTCCTTGGCCACCTCTACAGCTCGCAGGGCCTTTCTTAGCACCGTGCGAGAGAACTCGGATGCATCTACCAACTGTAGCTTGGACTCCTTGGCAGTTGTTGAGGCATACCCTGCAGCCTGCGGATTCGGAGGGCCTGAAGGCGAACCAACAGTTGCTGGAAAACCTGCAGGACCTCTGTGCCTTTGAGTCCTTGGGCACAGGGAGGAGTCTGGAACAGGACGCGTCTTGTGCATGAGCGCAGATTCAACCACCATCTGACTCCTGTTTGCGGTTGCAACCTTCGGTACCACGAGTTTGCCATCCTTATGTCAAACTCTTCAATTCCAAGCAGTATTCATGCCCGCCATCTTCCGATGACCTTCCCACTTCTGTCCACGCTGCAGCAGTCACGTGTAAACCGGGCAGACCCAGTCGTCCCCCATCTGGTCCCGAACGACGAGCACCGCTCCTGCACCCGAGTTTAGCCTTCGATGATTGGAAGCCGTATCGGAAACAGTGAGTCAATCCATCCCGGAATTCGGAATTCGTGCACCCGGTTGAAAGGAGTGTCCACTTCGGAGTCCACATTCACTTATGTGAAAAGTTGTAGAGTACGGGAGGAACCGGAAATCTCCGGAAAGATGGTGCCCGCATCCCAACTCGTCTCGGGAAAGGTCAGTCGACGACCGTATGCAGGTGGGTGGAGGCCCTGGGACTGCGAAGGCGTGACCACCCCATAAGGAGGACTCTCTATCTTGCGTTATCTCTCTGTCCCAGTCGCCATAGCAACCTTATCCTCGGCCAAGCATCATTGCAACCCTGCTTTCAGGTTGGCCATCGTGCCTCTCATTTTGGTTATCAACCTTACTCCTCGCCCGAATTGCCGTCTTCGACCGTAACTGCCCCTGGTCCTGGTGGTTAGGGTTAGCATGCAAAGAGCCTGCGGCGATAATCTGCATCTGCTCTCTTTCGTGACCTCTTCGTGCTACCTCTCTTCGTCACTGGCACTTTATCTTGCACCTCTGCCCGCCGCGGAGTGCACGTCTCTGTCTTCGATGATGGCGAGTCCATACGCCGCCGCTTCGTTGCCAGCGGCTGTCCTAGTGTCATCGCCTTCTGCGGCGTTCTCGATGGCGGTGTTGGCGCCGGCATCCGCCGCTTCCCTTGTGGCGCTTTGGGCCGATGGTCGCAGCTGGCTTCTCGACTTCCCTGTCGCTTCGGGCGTCCCTGGGGGCGAAGGCCGCGCTTCTGTTTCTTCACCGCCGACTCCGCACATCGGCATATCGTGCTGCAGGCATCCGTGGTAGTGGCCTGGGCACGCCTACCTCCATGCGCTGGGTCTCCGCCGCCCACTAAATTTACCCTCTTCTGCCCCTTCTTGCCGGAGGTGCCGTCTTCGAAGGCCTCCCACCAGCACGTCCATTCCTACGTCCATCCCCCAGACCTCATCATTGAAGGCGTGCCTGTTCGTCCCAGCTGCGACTCGAGCACGAGCATCGTCTCTGTACCCGCACGACCTCTGGTGGAACGGTTCCTGCTCCCCTTGCCGCGGATCCTGTCGCTACCTGTGTCAAACCGTGTCAACCTGTATCTCCCAGTCTGTCCTTCCTTCTCAGCCTCTATCTTCGTCTGCGGGGCATAGGGGACCGCTTTGCGCAAGGTAGGGCCATAATAGCGTAGCCCCCTCGCCAAGGCCGGCTGCAGGGAAAGTGGTCGCCACGGAAGGAAATACCCCGAAACTCCCCGAATTTCCCGAAACTCCCCGATACTCCCCGATATTTTCGTCTGGACCAGGTGGAGGACACAGAAACAATGGGGACGCAAAACGGAGCACTGCGAGGGTTGTCAGGCCTGCTTCGTTGTTGATTTTGTTTGAGCTTCAATCTGTGTCTGTGCCTGTGTTGCCTACGGCCTGTCTCTTGACAACGAAGTGTATCAGTGGTGCCAAGCCAGACAGCTTGTTTTCCGTCCGGTGTTTAGTCCGAACTTTCAGTCAATCCGACTTTCAGTCGCAGGCAGGGAGGAGCATGTGTCGATAAAGAGGCGTCTTCACAAGCGCTTGAACGAGGGCATCGCGTTTGGGACTAGAAGGGACAACAGCAATGCGACAGGACACAGAACCAGTGGAGACGCAAAACGAAGCACTGCGAGGGTTGTCAAAGAGGTCCGCTTCACTATTGATTTCGTTCGCGCTTCACTCTGTGTGTCTGTGGCTGTGGTACTTACTGCCCACGGCCTGTCATTTGACAACGAACCTATCAGCCTGACACCTTGTTTTCCGCCCGGTTTTCACTGCGCATCGAGGGGACGAAAATCAAGGCCTCTAATGATGAGTACCATCAGAAAGGTTGACTCACATCACAGGCCTCTGAAGGCCAATCCCTTCAGCAAAGTTGACTTTCTCAAAGGCTTCTAAAGACCAGTCGCTTCAGAAAAGTTGACTTTCTCAAAGGCTTCTGAAGACCAGTCGCTTCAGAAAAGTTGACTTTCTCAAAGGCTTCTAAAGACCAGTCGCTTCAGCAAAGTTGACTTTCTCAAAGGCTTCTGAAGACCAGTCGCTTCAGCAAAGTTGACTTTCTCAAAGGCTTCTAAAGACCAGTCGCTTCAGAAAAGTTGACTTTCTCAAAGGCTTCTAAAGACCAGTCGCTTCAGAAAAGTTGACTTTCTCAAAGGCTTCTGAAGACCAGTCGCTTCAGAAAAGTTGACTTTCTCAAAGGCTTCTAAAGACCAGTCGCTTCAGCAAAGTTGACTTTCTCAAAGGCTTCTAAAGACCAGTCGCTTCAGCAAAGTTGACTTTCTCAAAGGCTTCTAAAGACCAGTCGCTTCAGAAAAGTTGACTTTCTCAAAGGCTTCTAAAGACCAGTCGCTTCAGCAAAGTTGACTTTCTCAAAGGCTTCTGAAGACCAGTCGCTTCAGCAAAGTTGACTTTCTCAAAGGCTTCTAAAGACCAGTCGCTTCAGAAAAGTTGACTTTCTCAAAGGCTTCTAAAGACCAGTCGCTTCAGCAAAGTTGACTTTCTCAAAGGCTTCTAAAGACCAGTCGCTTCAGCAAAGTTGACTTTCTCAAAGGCTTCTAAAGACCAGTCGCTTCAGCAAAGTTGACTTTCTCAAAGGCTTCTAAAGACCAGTCGCTTCAGCAAAGTTGACTTTCTCAAAGGCTTCTAAAGACCAGTCGCTTCAGCAAAGTTGACTTTCTCAAAGGCTTCTAAAGACCAGTCGCTTCAGCAAAGTTGACTTTCTCAAAGGCTTCTAAAGACCAGTCGCTTCAGCAAAGTTGACTTTCTCAAAGGCTTCTAAAGACCAGTCGCTTCAGAAAAGTTGACTTTCTCAAAGGCTTCTAAAGACCAGTCGCTTCAGAAAAGTTGACTTTCTCAAAGGCTTCTAAAGACCAGTCGCTTCAGCAAAGTTGACTTTCTCAAAGGCTTCTGAAGACCAGTCGCTTCAGCAAAGTTGACTTTCTCAAAGGCTTCTAAAGACCAGTCGCTTCAGAAAAGTTGACTTTCTCAAAGGCTTCTAAAGACCAGTCGCTTCAGCAAAGTTGACTTTCTCAAAGGCTTCTAAAGACCAGTCGCTTCAGAAAAGTTGACTTTCTCAAAGGCTTCTAAAGACCAGTCGCTTCAGCAAAGTTGACTTTCTCAAAGGCTTCTAAAGACCAGTCGCTTCAGCAAAGTTGACTTTCTCAAAGGCTTCTAAAGACCAGTCGCTTCAGCAAAGTTGACTTTCTCAAAGGCTTCTAAAGACCAGTCGCTTCAGAAAAGTTGACTTTCTCAAAGGCTTCTAAAGACCAGTCGCTTCAGCAAAGTTGACTTTCTCAAAGGCTTCTAAAGACCAGTCGCTTCAGCAAAGTTGACTTTCTCAAAGGCTTCTAAAGACCAGTCGCTTCAGCAAAGTTGACTTTCTCAAAGGCTTCTAAAGACCAGTCGCTTCAGCAAAGTTGACTTTCTCAAAGGCTTCTAAAGACCAGTCGCTTCAGCAAAGTTGACTTTCTCAAAGGCTTCTAAAGACCAGTCGCTTCAGCAAAGTTGACTTTCTCAAAGGCTTCTAAAGACCAGTCGCTTCAGCAAAGTTGACTTTCTCAAAGGCTTCTAAAGACCAGTCGCTTCAGAAAAGTTGACTTTCTCAAAGGCTTCTAAAGACCAGTCGCTTCAGCAAAGTTGACTTTCTCAAAGGCTTCTAAAGACCAGTCGCTTCAGCAAAGTTGACTTTCTCAAAGGCTTCTAAAGACCAGTCGCTTCAGAAAAGTTGACTTTCTCAAAGGCTTCTAAAGACCAGTCGCTTCAGCAAAGTTGACTTTCTCAAAGGCTTCTAAAGACCAGTCGCTTCAGCAAAGTTGACTTTCTCAAAGGCTTCTAAAGACCAGTCGCTTCAGCAAAGTTGACTTTCTCAAAGGCTTCTAAAGACCAGTCGCTTCAGCAAAGTTGACTTTCTCAAAGGCTTCTAAAGACCAGTCGCTTCAGCAAAGTTGACTTTCTCAAAGGCTTCTAAAGACCAGTCGCTTCAGAAAAGTTGACTTTCTCAAAGGCTTCTAAAGACCAGTCGCTTCAGCAAAGTTGACTTTCTCAAAGGCTTCTGAAGACCAGTCGCTTCAGCAAAGTTGACTTTCTCAAAGGCTTCTAAAGACCAGTCGCTTCAGCAAAGTTGACTTTCTCAAAGGCTTCTAAAGACCAGTCGCTTCAGCAAAGTTGACTTTCTCAAAGGCTTCTAAAGACCAGTCGCTTCAGCAAAGTTGACTTTCTCAAAGGCTTCTAAAGACCAGTCGCTTCAGCAAAGTTGACTTTCTCAAAGGCTTCTAAAGACCAGTCGCTTCAGCAAAGTTGACTTTCTCAAAGGCTTCTAAAGACCAGTCGCTTCAGAAAAGTTGACTTTCTCAAAGGCTTCTAAAGACCAGTCGCTTCAGCAAAGTTGACTTTCTCAAAGGCTTCTAAAGACCAGTCGCTTCAGCAAAGTTGACTTTCTCAAAGGCTTCTAAAGACCAGTCGCTTCAGCAAAGTTGACTTTCTCAAAGGCTTCTAAAGACCAGTCGCTTCAGCAAAGTTGACTTTCTCAAAGGCTTCTAAAGACCAGTCGCTTCAGAAAAGTTGACTTTCTCAAAGGCTTCTAAAGACCAGTCGCTTCAGCAAAGTTGACTTTCTCAAAGGCTTCTGAAGACCAGTCGCTTCAGCAAAGTTGACTTTCTCAAAGGCTTCTAAAGACCAGTCGCTTCAGAAAAGTTGACTTTCTCAAAGGCTTCTAAAGACCAGTCGCTTCAGAAAAGTTGACTTTCTCAAAGGCTTCTGAAGACCAGTCGCTTCAGAAAAGTTGACTTTCTCAAAGGCTTCTAAAGACCAGTCGCTTCAGAAAAGTTGACTTTCTCAAAGGCTTCTAAAGACCAGTCGCTTCAGAAAAGTTGACTTTCTCAAAGGCTTCTAAAGACCAATCCCTTCAGCAAAGTTGACTTTCTCAAAGGCTTCTAAAGACCAGTCGCTTCAGAAAAGTTGACTTTCTCAAAGGCTTCTAAAGACCAATCCCTTCAGCAAAGTTGACTTTCTCAAAGGCTTCTAAAGACCAGTCGCTTCAGAAAAGTTGACTCCCATAAAGGCCTCTGAAAGCGGTCTCACGCGGGACCACCACTGCGTGAAAGCCGTTAGCTAGTTGTGGCTGGCGCCTTCCTCCTATTTGCCAAAGGGACAAGCAATCCAACGAGAAACGCAAGCACTCACCATACCAACAGGATACAGAAATCCAGGGGGGGCAAAACAAAGAAATGTGAACGTTAGACCTCCCCTGAGAAGAGCACGTGCGAAGGCGAGAGACCGAAGATGATGCGGCGCAGTATAAGTCTGCGGTCGAGTTTCGTGGATTTCGCACGAGGCGAACGGCCTGCGCCGATGCAGGGTTACAACCGAGAGGCAGGGCTGAAGATGTTGCTGCGCGTGAAGGCAGGCGAGGCATCGTGGGTCGCCAAGAGCAGCGTCTGCGCATGCACCGCGATCATGCGGAACGAAGGGAACGAAGGGTTCGCGTGGGACTACAGCTGCGTCGAGGCCGTCGAATTCTGCTGCGGCCGGCTGCTGGCCGACGACGGGAAGGAGCTGCGCAAAGTGTCGCTGCACTGGCTGTCATACCTTGCGAAGCACTTGATCGACAAAAGGGAGCGGCTGTCGTCGATAGTCGTGACCAACGTTTCGAGGCGCATCCTCGAGACCGCGGTTCTTCACGGCAAGCTCGACGGCTTGACGCTGCAGAAGCTGTTTTACGTCGCGAACAACCTGAAATACCGAGCCGAGGATGCGGTCGTCCAACACCTGCTGTCCGTCTTTGCCCGCACGCCCGTCGAAGCCTGGTCGAAATACGTGTACCTGCGCACCTTCGCGACCATGGGAGTTGCGCCGGAGATACGGATGGACCTGCTCGACACCATTCGGGACGACGACCTCTGCTTGAAGTCGATAATTTGCGCCTGCGACGTCAGCCTCGAGACGTGCGCCACCCCCAGGGGACAAGCGATGTACGAAAGGGTCGTGCGCACGCTCGACACGGCGTTCGGGTTGAAGGAGGACCCGGGAATCACGCAGGAGGGGGTCGCGGCGCTGCTGCGGGCGTACGACTTGAAGCACTTAGTCGACCTCGCGCACCGCCTGTCGTCGGCGGCGCTGGCGCCGGTGGGCGGGTTCACCGCGACTGGGGCCAAGCGGGCGATGGCGTTCAAGCGGGTGAAGGGCGTCGTCGACGTGCTGCTGGCGCACGTGAGCGCGCCGCCGGCCGAGCTCGCGCTGTCGACGCAGCAAATCGTGCACGTGGTGCTCGTGTTTTCGCGGCACTACAGCGCGGCGCTGCACGGGGACATCGTTGCCCTCGTGCGGAAGCGGCCGGGCGACCAACCCGCCCACCAGATCCTGCTGGTCATCCACCTGTCGCGCGCGCTGCGATTGGCCCGCGCCTTGCCTCCCCGCGAACAGCCGGAGGAGGACGTCATTCTCCAGACGGAGACCACCATCCGGTCGCTGCTGGCTTCCATCCGCCCAGAAACCCTGCGGCAGGTCTCCCGCACGATGAGTCTGCACGCCTTTATCTTATCGATCGCCGGGCTCCCCGACGGCGTGGACCAGTACCCGGAGCTGATCCAGAGTGCCCTCGAAATATTGTCCCTCGACCGGGACGCGGTGCGGGCATGGCCGGGGACGCTGCGCGCCCTGGCCGCCGGCGGGTGGCAGGGCTCCGACGTGCTCCCGGAGCTGGTCTCGCAGCTGGTCGGCGGCCACGACGCGGTGCAGCCGAAGGAGAGGGCCGCTTTGTTCTCGGTCCTGCTGCGGTTCCCGCAGGTGGAGCCGGCGGCTTTCAACTTCTTCGCGACGAAGCTGGTTCAGCAGCGTGTGAACTCGGGCTTGGACAATGCCACCTTGAGTGCCATTAGGTCGGGTATGGCTGATCGGTCGCTGTCTCACGCGGCGCTCGATGCACTGTTTGCAACGGTTGACCACTTGAAGAACACTGGAAAGACGTCGGCTGCATGATCTCTCACGCAGACGTAGAACCGGCGGTTTCAACTTCTTCCAAGCTGGTCCAGCAACGTGCGAACTCAGGCACCCGACAACCCCACGTTGAACAACAGTCGGGTAACAAGTCAGGTACGGCTCACCGGTCGCTGTTTGCAATGGACGGCCATCTGACGAACACGGGAAAAACGTCGGCCGCGCGATCCATTTGCGGGACCGCTGCACGGGGGATATCGCCTGGGGGTGTACGCCCTCATCATCACGAGTTTCCTGCAGCTCTTCGCCTCTCAACAAACAGCCGCTGGACAAACTGGGACCACTATGCGGCCGTTCCTGGCTGCTATCCGCCGCAGGTGCACTGCGGCAAGTCTCCCGCACGATGAGTCTGCACGCCTTCATCTTAAGCGATCGCCGGGCCCTCCGGCGGCGTTGGACCAGTACCCGAAGCTGATCCCTGATGGCAGTGCGGCTAAGAGTAGTGAGGCCAAATGTTGCTCTACCGGAGCAGCAATGATTCGGGACGAACTCGAGTGCGCTTCGAAACGAAGAAGGTCAGGCAAAAGTTGGGGTCCGTCCATCAGGACCGGTGAGCACAAAAGTGTAAGTGCAAACTATGCAAAGGCGCAAAGGCGACTGACGGTTCTCAAGCAAACTTTAACTCTAAGAAAGAGTCTCATACTACCCGCCTCCCAGCTAGGGCGCGCTGAAATCTTGGCCCTCGATGCGCGTGTGTCCACCGCCGGGTGGCCTAGTCCGCTCCTGGCTTCTATCCGTCCGGATACGGCCACAAGTCCCTCGCACGAGTCTGCGCGGCGGGTCTTTGATACTCCAAATATCACAGATATCTGAGTCAACGGTCTTTCCCGCGCTAAACCGTCTATTTCTCTCGCGGTGCCCCTGAGAGCGCATCGAATCCGCAATACAAGAGCTTCGACAACGGCTCCACGCCGTTCTTTTAGGCGCAACTGATTTCGCATCCGCTTGCAGTTTTTATGCGCGGTGAAATTACCCTGCACACACTTGCCATTCACCGTGGAGTGGACCACTCGAACAGTAGCCCCCAGAGCAGAGGCTATGACACCTTCATCACAGCCGCGCTGAGGCAGGCTTTTTGTATTCGTTCCCATCCCCTTTCCGGGCAAGATTTTATGCTGTGGCTCAGCAACCGGTTGCTCACTAGGTGTCCAACGGGCAGCAGAATTCCCGAGACTGTTATGGCGCTGGTAGACCGTGGCGGACCGTGATTCACTGTTGATGAACAGCAGGAGGCAACACCGAGAGGGGGGGGTTTATCCGGAGGGGAAATCTTAGTTCAACGTCCAGGCAGCACACAAAGAAGGTTGACGTATGGGTTAACGGAGGGAGGCACCTGAGATGGAAGTGAAAGTACGACAGAAAAAAGTTGCAATAAGGATGCCGACGGAAGGAACCATCGTCGCCCCGTTATTCATGCGGCAATCTCGATAGAGGAGGGGCCGTCCTGAGTATCAGGACGGCCCCTCGTATACCGCAGTCCGCACCACGCGCGGCTCGCCCTCCAAGCAGACCCCGGGCAAGCGTCCGAAGCGCCTCTTCGACCCGCTGTCGCGGGGTGCCTTCGGCTCGGCCGTCTCACCTCAAAAAGCATCTCCCTTTCCCTCTCATACCCACCGGCTGTGATGGTGAGGCGAGACGTTGCCTGTGCTAGGCCATGTACCTTTCGAAACAAACACACACACATACACAACGCAAACACACATCACACGCCAGGCTCGAGAGTAAAGAAACAGCAAAGGAAACGACACACCAAAAGTCGACACGCACCAGCACGGCGTGCATTGACGGCAAACACAAAGAAAGAACACCCCGCTTCCGGGGAAGCTCTTCGCCCCCCCCCCCCCCCCCCCCCCCCATACAGTACAGTAGTGAGTAGAGAAGAGAACGAGTGTAAAAGAACGGAGGTAGCACGAACTACCAGACCAGCGGAGGCCACCGCAAAAAGATTTCTTACCATTTTCCTTAACCCTCAAAACCAGCACCAATAACAACTCAGCCCTCCTGCGAGTGAAAAAGAGAAGAAAGGCAAGGCCGTGTCGTTGGGCGCGGGAGAGAGACAGAAGTTCAAAAGGACACAACGAATACGACCGCTTTAGTTCACGACGTTCACCGTCGGAAACACGCAAAAGGACGCGAAAATGCCCAAATTCGCGCTGGAGGAGCTGTTCAAGACGCCGCCGCGGTCAAGAGCCGCCGAAGGAGCGGGGGACGCGAACCAGCCGCCTGGGGACGGAGCGCTGAAGGCGCTGAGCCCGCTGGGGCGGCGCGCCGCCGGGTCACCCGCCGCCGGTGACGGTGGTCGCCGCACGCCCGAGAAACGGGGCCGCGCCGCCGCCTCCGCCCTGCCGGCAGTCACCACCACCCGCGGCTCGCCCTCGAAGCAGACCCCGGGCAAGCGTGCGAAGCGCCTCTTCGACCCGCTGTCCCGCGGTGCCTCCGGCTCCGCCGCGTCCCCTCTTCGAGCATCTTCCTCCCCCAGCAAACCCTGCCCGGACCTTTCCTCCCCTGCAGCCGGGGGCCTCCCGCCGGCGCAGTCGCCCGATGAGAAACAGCACCGAACCCCTTCTCGCAGAGCCGCCGGCTCGCCCATGCTGCCGTCCCCCTTCGCGAAAACCGGCGCCGGCAGAGACTGCAAAGACGCGCTTCTTCGCACGCCGAACGGCAATGCCAACAGCAACACCACCACCACCACCACCAACAACAACAACAAGGGAGACCCCGCGGAAAATGCGGCAGGAGGCGTCGGGAAGCTGAGTGAAAAGGGGTACCGGGAGATGGCGCTGTCGTGGGAAGCGTGGTGCAGGGGGTCGCCCGAGAGCGCCGGGATGGCGGCCGCGAAGGATCTGCTCGCGTACCTGCGGCTCGCCGGGCACCGGAAGGGCGCGAGGCTCCTCGCGGAGAAGGTCGAGAGCGGGGAGAAGCCGGCGAAGGTGTCGTGGGCCGAAGCGGTGGCCCTCGCAGCCGACGTGACGCACGCCGAGGCCCAAAAACTAGCCGCCCGGCTCGGGTACCCGTCGGGCTGCCTCCCGACGCACTCCGACGAGGACTGGGCGCGCGGCCTCACGGAAGAGCTGCTTCGCGATGTTCTGCAAATGTACTGCCTCGCATCCGACGCGCAAGGCGACGCTTCCGACGATTCAGTCAGCCGGGAGCAGCTAGACGATCTCCCGCTGGCAGCCCCTGACCAGAGAGTCAGCGCCGTTCTTCTAGTGAGCTCTGGCCGGCCGTCTGTCCGGATCGAAGGATTCCAGCGATTCTTCCAGCAGCACACCCGATCCCTGCCTGCCACTCGCCTGCCGCCTGTCCGGACGAAGTTCACGACCGCCGCGCACGGGGCAGACAGGGCCGACGATCCGTTCCTGAAGGAGCTCTTCGACAGCCTCGACAGCGACAAGGACGGCCTCTTGCAAGCCCGCGACCTGCTGCCCATCGTCGCTTCGAGCCACTCCCCCTTGCGCACGTCGATCTCGGACCACGAGGGCGCGGCGCTCATCTACGAGAACCGGTGGCTCCACTTTTCGAATCAGTGGGTCTACGACAAGACGCGGCTTCCGCCCCACCTTGCACCGAGCCTCCAATAGCCCTCTGGTATGGTGGCCTCACAAAAGAAGCTGCTACTGCCTCGCATCCGACGCGCAAGGCGGCGCTTCTGCCGATTCAGTCAGTCGAGAGCAACTCGACGATCTCCCACCAGCGGCTCAGGACCAGAAGGTCAGCACTGTTCTTCTAGTGAGCTCTGGCCGGCCATCTGTCCGGTTCTTTCAGCAGCGTACCCGAGCCCTGCCAGCCACTCGTCTGCCGCCTGTCTGGACGAAGTTTACGACTGCCGCGCACGGAGCAGACAGGGCCGACTATCCGTTCCTGACGGAGCTGTTCGACAGCGACAAGGACGGCCTCTTGCAAGCCCGTGACCTGCTGCCCATCGTCGCTAGGAGCCACTCCCCTGCGCACATCGATCTCGGACCACGAGGGCGCGGCGCTCATCTACGAGAACCGGTGGCTCCACTTTTCGAATCAGTGGGTCTACGACAAGACGCGGCTTCCGCCCCACCTTGCACCGAGCTCTGGTATGGTGGCCTCACAGAAGAAGCTGTTACTGCCTCGCATCGGTCGCGCAAGGCGGCGCTTCTGCCGATTCAGTCAGTCGAGAGCAACTCGACGATCTCCCACCAGCGGCTCCCGACCAGAATGTCAGCACTGTTCTTCTAGTGAGCTCTGGCCGGCCATCTGTCCGGTTCTTTCAGCAGCGTACCCGAGCCCTGCCAGCCACTCGTCTGCCGCCTGTCTGGACGAAGTTTACGACTGCCGCGCACGGAGCAGACAGGGCCGACTATCCGTTCCTGAAGGAGCTGTTCGACAGCGACAAGGACGGCCTCTTGCAAGCCCGTGACCTGCTGCCCATCGTCGCTTCGAGCCACTCCCCCTTGCGCACATCGATCTCGGACCACGAGGGCGCGGCGCTCATCTACGAGAACCGGCGGCTCCACTTTTCGAATCAGTGGGTCTACGACAAGACGCGGCTTCCGCCCCACCTTGCACCGAGCTCTGGTATGGTGGCCTCACAGAAGAAGCTGCTACTGCCTCGCATCGGACGCGCAAGGCGGCGCTTCTGCCGATTCAGTCAGTCGAGAGCAACTCGACGATCTCCCACCAGCGGCTCAGACCAGAGGGTCAGCGCTGTTCTTATAGTGAGCACTGGCCGGCCATCTGTCCGGATCGAAGGATTCCAACGATTCTTCCAGCAGCACACCCGATCCGTTCCTGCAGGAGCTATTCGACAGCCTCGACAGCGACAAGGACGGCCTCTTGCAAGCCCGCGACCTGCTGCCCGTCGTCGCTTCGAGCCGCTCCTCCCTGCCCGCGTCGATCTCGGACCACAAGGGCGCGGCGCTCGTCTACGAGAACCTCTCGAATCAGTGGGTCTACGACAAAATGCGGCTTCCGCCCCACCTTGCACCGAGCCCACAGTAGCCCTCTGGCACGGTTGGGTGTAAAGAAAAATGTCGGGGAGAATGCGGATGTGTGCGTGTGTTTCGTCCCTTGACGGGCATCTCTCAACGGCTTCTGCAAGTACCGGTTTACAGCGGCCAAGAGTTGCTTCGTGACCCGTAACAAATCGAGACCAAACAGCAGCCCCGGTGTGGGTCGTTAACCGGAACAGCTGGCCGGGCACAAGACTTGCGTGGCATTTTTTGACAGCCTAACCGGCGATGAAACCGCGCTTCTGCAAGCGTCTTGTGGTCGCTTGAGTGTGGGGACGAAACGCACGCGCACACCCGCATTCTCTTCGGTGCTTTTTCTGTATACCCAGCGGCGTGCCAGAGGGCTATTGAAGGCCCGGTGCAAGGTAGGGCGGAGGCCGTGTTTTGCCGTCGGCCCACTGATTCGAAAAGTGGAGCCACCGAGAGCCGCAGACGTACGCAGGGGGAAACAGTCTTCTTCGAAAGAAATGAGACAAAAAAGGGAGAAGGGAATACAAGATTCTCTTCGTGGAGACTCGGGCCCTCTGTTTTCTTCGTTGGGCTCAACAGCAGACACTGTGACCATCCGTGCAACCCAAAGATGCAGGAAAACATGTTTCTAGCCTCCGGATCCGAAGAGCTTTCTCGAAAGAACAACGGAAGCTCGCCATTGCAACCGCGCCAGCATTCGCACTGCTTCCATGTCTGCGCGTTCGAAAACTATGCTTTGGTAAGTTCCATGTAGTACGCTACTACTACCAACTACTAATCCGACCAACAATGCATTGTTAACAAAATAAATAGAGGCCGCCCAGTCTCGTTGCTTCGGGTCGCACGTAAGCCTCGAAGTGGCCACCGCAAACCGGTATTCGCAAAAGCCGTCAATACTTGCCTGACCACGTGACGCTCAACCACAGCTTGCAAAGCTTGAGTCGGAGGCAGCGCAGCGCCACAACCCCGTCCGCTCTGCCCTGCGGCTGACCATCTCGACGAGCTTGTGTTCAGCGCGAGCGCCAAGCCCCAAGGTGCGCCAAGCCTTGATGCTTTAGTTTGGGAAATCGGTAGCCACTTGACCCGTAGGCCTGTGGCTCTGCAGTACCGCCGAGCACGTGAAGCTTGGCTCCCGTGTAGCAGGCTTTCCCTAGTACCGGCGGGGAAAAAGAAGAAAAAAATGGCACTGCACCATCACCCAGGCTCCAGGCAAAGGTGGCCAATGTGCAATCCAAGGCACTCAGGCCCAGCATTGTCGTGAAGATACGTCGCGTCGTGCTGTGTTGAGCCTACCCCTGAGTGAGGACGCAAAAAGCCGTCAGCGGTCCAAGTTTGGAAAATGTGCCGGAGACGAAGCAAATGCCCTGGCCAATTTGGGAAAATCCGCCCTGCGGTGTTCTGTACGAGCACTTTTTCGGGCTTCGTTTAGCGTTTCATCGTGAGCATCCGTTGAGAAAGTGCAAAATGTACGATTAGGAGGAAAAGAAAATTTTTTAAACAACAGAAACAGGAACAATTGATGGAATTTCTCCACCTGCTCAACATGCATACATGCAACGCTTCGAAAACAAGCAAAGAATGGACCAATCAAAAATCAGAAAAAAAAAAAAACAGAATCGGAGGTCAAACTCCAGCCACAAATGATAGAGTAGGAGACATTGGGAAACGCGGGCCTACTTTGCGCACCCGTTTTTGTTTCAAGTTCAGGTTCTTTGACTCGAAATAGTCTGAAAAAGCATCATACTGACGAGGGCCTACCGTGTGTATGCTATGCGGATAGTGGCCGAAAACGCAACCGAACGACAGCAGGGTACCGACACTCTTCCTCGTGCGACCACCGTTGGCAACACGTTGCGAATAAACGAGAGTCCGACGGCAGAGAGTTTCCAGGAGGCTTTTCGTCCGTCGGAGTTTCATGCGAACTATCACTCTGACGGTCGCCTCCGACCGAGGCTGGAGCTCATCGGGTAGTTAAATGGAAAAGTGGAGAGTTTTGCGATTCCGTCTCCTCCTGGTAGCCCTTGATGCGAAGAAGATGCAAGAAATGAGAAGCACGTCACCAAATCGTGGCGTTTTCACTTGCACCAATTAGCTCTGCCTTCGCATTATCGTCACCATTGGTTTTGTGTCAGCCGTAGACTCCTCCTTCGCATTATCGTCACCATTGGTTTTGTGTCAGCCGTAGACTCCTTTGACAATACTACAAAGCAACTCATTCGGCGAAGGTCGTCGTCAACCGGAGAGACAGGTTTTGCGTTCTGATAGCTACTTTACCGTGCCGTCTGCTGGTACCTGAAATACACTGAGTGTGGTAGTAACACTCCGAAAGGCGCAGTAGGGCCTTCAGATGCAGCTTGGCAGGTGGTTGATGAGCCGATGCGCCCTGAGTTCTCCGGTCATGTGAATTGACGAAACGCTCGTGATTTGAAGAAATTCTTCTGAGAGTGCTGAGGAATCTTCCCTGGAGCCTTTCAAAGCATTTATCCTGTATCACAGAGACAGCACCCGGCTCCTGATGCCCTCATTTGACTCACATCACCGCTGCACATCGTTACAGCTTTGCACCGGGGTTTGCAGGGGTTTCCCTGATGTCACTACATGCACGGTAGGAACATGCGGAAAAATCCTAAGTTGCAACGGGGCGCCCCTTGATGCTAAAACAGTTCGACCTGAAGTTCATTCATTTTTGCAGGGATGCTATTGAGATGCTTTTAAAGTCGCGCGCGTGACTGAAGCGAAAATAATCAAGCTTACTTTCTTCGGACGTTGTCTTGCAAGCATGCAATTCCTGCAGGGAATAGTTGACATGTGCTTGACCTCACGAGTTTGCGCTGCTCACGATCGCGGGAGTCGGAAATACGACGTAGCTGCTTCGACTCCGAATGGAAGGGAGGAAATATAGAGGTAAGGGGCAAATACAATACAAATACAATCTGATTTGTTCTTCGCTTACACCACCGTGTGTTGTTTTCTCACTCAGGACTTTGACCTGTTATGTTTTGTGTGATTCGTCGTGTTGGGGTTGGTTAGGTAGTTACAGCACTTGGGATCCCTTCTGTTCTTTGTCGAGCAGCATCGTCAAGCATTTCCTTTCAAGCCGGCGCTTATGTAAAAATACTCGAGGGACTGCCTTGTGCTCATTTCGAAGGAGGCTAGAGGGGGGAGAAAACAATCCAACTACAAAGTGAGTCTTTTTTTTGTTGAACGCTTACGCCCGCCACTAAACCCAGATTTACCTGTCTTTCGTGTGGGCTGCAGCACATTTACCTCCTTTGATCTATCGCAACTGGCAGTCTCCTCAAGCATTTCCTACAAAGCAGGTGCTTATACAAAAAAACTGACGAGGCCAGGCCCTCTTTTCTTCGAATAGCGAATCCAACCCTCTTTTTCCCCCCAGCTTTCACGAGCTGCGTTTCAAACCATTCATACTGAAATTCGCTCCTTGTAGACCTCCTCTCCACAAGCCCGTAAATCACCACACGCTTGCGGCAGGTTTCCCCGTCGAGAGAGCGATTCCCGATGCCCCCCCCCGTCTGCCCCATCTCAAGCAAAAAATACTCTGCGATGACGACACGGACTGCGTTTGGTGGCACGTGTCCTAGTGCCCTACAGGCCTGCAGGCCAACGCTGAAAGATGAGGTCAAGCACCCGAGGCTATGACAAAAGTTGCGCCAGGCTCCGCCCCCCCCCCGCCAAAAAGAAATATCAGTTTGCTGCGAATGCAAGCATTATCTTTCACGACGACCGGGTTTATCATAGGCCAGCCCACTTTCTCACAGGTTACTGAGCTGAACGCCCATGAGAGAGCCGAAGAACGCTGAGGACACCGGCGGCAACTGCATCAAACAGACATGTGAAGGGGCTTTGGGTTGCACCGGTTCTTTACTCTCTTTCTCGCGATATTGCTTGCACTTTTTATTTAGTTTGCCCCACCCAGACAATTCTTCCCAAGGGGAAAAAAAGGGGGAGGGGGTGAGATAATTCAAAATCACGTTCATACGGTCGCACACTCCACAGGCTCAGCATCATACTTTGCCAGATTTTTTCAGCCTCATTTTAGCATCCTTCCGTATTCACTACTAAGGCCTGCCGTACGCAGGGATGTGGCAAAACAATGGCCAAAACGACGAACGAACGACGACAAAGGTACTCACGTGTGAAAGAAACAAGGGCAGAAGGGAGACATAGTCCTAGATGAAACACCGATAAAGGTTGTACAAACCACCGGTATAGTCTGGGTTGAGTGCTGGGCGTAAGCGTTCGTCACAAAAGACCCATTTGCAGTGTTAATTTTGCCCCTCCAGCCCCCCTCTGAGCCGGTCCATCCCCTCTTGATAGACCGTGATAGACCGAAGAATACAGCACCGGGCAATTCGATGCAGCTCTAGGGACAAGAGATGGACCTGATAGACCGTGGTGGACCGTGATTCAGTGATAAACAGCGGCATGCAGCTTCAAGAGATAGGGACGGACCGGCTCACCCTCGGCATCGGGCGGCCACTCCGAGTATTATTCTTCGCGACAAACACGCGAACGGGTTATTGTTAGTTGTTCGACGACCCTTCGCCCCTGTAGTTCCGCTGTTGTGTCACGGTCTCGTTTATTCCGGCTCGTATTCGGCAGTAGCTCATATCTGCAGTTCCAACAGCCCTCATATCAAAACGTTAGCCGTAGCGGCCGTGAATGATTGCTAAGAAAAGAGCCCGCGACGTGCCAAGACGGTGCTCCCCCGCGAGACGGGTTCGCCCGCCAGCCAGAACGACTCCGGCTGTGTCAACGTCGACGCCGTCACCCTCGGTAACGGGGCCGCGCCTCCGACGGAACGACCTACGCCCGCAGTAGAAGTACGAGGTAGTAGTGAGGCGACCGGAAGCTCCTCGGAGAGATGGTCCCTGCACTCCAACTCGCCTCTCTCTTTCTCCAAATATGTTCCTGGCGTCTCAGAGACAGGCAAAAGAAGTATTCCGAATTCCGAATGTCACCCGGAGACTCTAAAACCCTGGGGGGCGGGTTCTACTTTTCTTGTGACTTACTTCGACCCACGGTCTCAATTTCTACCTACTCTTCGTCCCGTGTCTCGGTACACTCAATAAAGAAGAAACAAAAAATACAGAAGCCTACCAAGTTCTTAACACATACAACCTGAGCCAATTCAGGCGGACTGAAGGTTGCTTGCGGGCCAGGAAGGACGACACTTCGGAGCCTCTTCTGGAAATCTTAAGCTTTGAGATGAGGCAAACCCCGTTAAAGGCTGGGAGATCTCTCCCAACCCTGCAGAACATTGCACATGACGAAAAAGGCGAAAAAAGACGAAAATACCGAAGAAGACACCGGGCAACCCTACCACGGACACATAGCATGCACTTTTCCCGCTACCCCCGCTGCGCTGTTCAAAATACATAAAAACCTTTACCAAACATGAAATGTTGGAGGAAATGAGAAGCTCGTCGCCGCAAACCGTGGCGTTTTCAATTCCTGAATCCAGCTTCACGTACAAAACGATCAGGCACTGCGTTCAACGAAAACAACTCTCTCTTCCCACCGTCATCATCATCATTAGTCTTGTGTCAGCCGCGGTTGTGCGAGTGGCGAGCTCTTATTTTCACTCTAAAAATATACAACCCGTAACCACATAGCCCTTTCTTGCTCTAAGAGAACCCATTCATGAACGGTCACACGGAGACCCTAAAACCCCGGAATTTCAAGCGAACTTTAACTCTAAAAAGTCAAAAGACGCGCCAATCTGCTAGCCCTTGCGAGGTCGTCGGAAGCACAAAAACAACAAAGAAAATCACTGGACCCAGCTGTTTCGATCTAGAAGCCCTTTTCGCCGGAGTCTCGTCGACCCCCAGTTGCGTTGCTGAATCCGCGGGAATTGGGACTAGCATTCGAAACGCGGGAGAGCGCGCACTGACAGCCAAGCGACAGCCACAGAGCTACTCGTATTCCACTGTTTTAGAAGCCGTCTGGGCCAAGTTGCCATTGCTGCAAAAAGTGTGCCGATAAAATGCATGCGGTGCAACAAGACTAAGCAAGAGCATGTGCGAGCGGACATTGAGCAAAAGGGATGAAAGACAAGGCCGTCCAAAGTAGGCGACGTTAGCAAGCTTTTGCCCCACCCCGTCCCCCTCCACGACAAACGTATTTGAGTCCGTTTTGTGCTTTCAACAAAACTACGCATCTCTTTCAATTTCCTCCCACAACCGAAGCGCCCAGGGCTCCTCTACGAGCCGACAACAGGTTCCAAGCCATCAAAACGCTCGTCTTTCACCAGCGAAAAAAAAATGAAAAAGCAACGTCCGCCAGAATTTTCAATTCAAAAACACTGTGCGCGTGTCTTTTCTTACGGGTGCGAAGCACGCATTCTGGAGGTGTTAAGCTCAACGCCTCTTCGGCCTGACCCCTCCATTGCGTGTGTTTATCGCGCTTGTTCACATTTTACGGCATCTCAAAAAGGGTCTGTGGTGGAACCGTGTGCCGCCGAATTGTGTGTTCGGTCCAAAAGTCTGGCAGGGAAAGTATCAGGGGCTGCCGCAATATAGTGTAGTGGCCATTCTCTGTGAATGGATGCGAGACAGCCTGAAGAAGCCCCAAGGGATGTAAACACGGTCGCGAAGGTAGTCGAAAAGCTCCCGAGCAACGAAGAATGCAACAGTAGCCAGTTCTACGTTGCCAGCTCAGGGGCTTGAAAAGACGCTCGCGAGAGTTGGTGGAGTTGCCCTGCTGTTAAGGTGAACCGATACCCTTTGATGTACAATCACTCGGACACTTACAGTCAGCTCTCAGTTAATCCCGTCGCCAGTCCTACCAGCAGTATCCCACATAGACCAGGATTCTACTTCTCAGGTGCCACGCCCATGAAAAGTCTAGGATAATCCGAGGAAGCGAGTTCTCCAATGCTACCCATCATTCGCTTTACCTGGCGTAGCGGAAATGCTGCGAAGTCAGAAAAGTCGACTGGCAGACCAAAAAGGGTGGAGTCGGGTGATTCCACACCGCGTGCACAAACAAAAAGTGCCCAGTTTGCAATGAATAGTACTATCTGCGGCCTTGCCGCGTCAAACCCTGGTTTAGACGAAAGTCGTGCGATGCAGGAAATGAAACATCTCACACGGGAAGGTACAGGTCCCCATTGCACCGTTGCCTATCGAGCTTTTACTGCGCGAGGTTTCTGCTCCCGGCGAGTGCGTCGATAGTTCTAAAGCCGGTTCATCCCGCCTGACACCGTCACAACATGCATGTCTTTGCACAGGCGGCTCTCACCTGAAGATGTGGCAAACTCTCTACCAGGGCAAACACTAGCAAACGGGGGTTTCTGCTCTGAGTGCTTCCCATCATTCGCTTTACCTTGCGAAGCCAGAAAAGTCGACTGGCAGGCCAAAAAGGGTGGAGTCGGGTGGTTACGCGCACAAACAAAACGGGGTCCCAGTTTCCAATGGACAGTACTATCTGCGGTCTTGCCGCGTCGAAACTTTTGGTTGAGACGGAAGTCGTGCGATGCAGGAAATGGCCATTGCACTGTTGCCTATCGAGCGAGCTTTTACTGCGCGAGGTTTCTTCTCCCGGTGATTGCGTCGATAGTTATCATCGATGTTTAAGCCGGATCATCCTGCCTGATAGACCCCGTCGCAACAGATGCATGTCCTTGCACAGGTGGCTCTCACCTAAAGATGTGGCAAACTCTCGGGCAGGCAAACACTAGCAAACGGGGTTTTCTGCTCTGAACCTCCCCTTCTTGATAGTCTAAAAACGAAACTAAGGAGGCAACACGTTACGTTCAAAGGCACCAGACCGCACAGCAACCACGGTTGATTGTCCGCAACACAGAGGTACCATAGAAAAGCAGTCTTTTTTGGTGCCGAAGCTCGAATGACCGCTCGCGGGTTGCCGCGCTTACGCGGAGTTCCAAAGCACGATCTAGAAGGCTATGAGGCTGCGAAAGTGGTTCCACCATTAAACTACCACTTTACAAGCACTTTTTCACAAATACATTCTTTCCCGCCCTTTCACTGCGACAGCAGCGCACCTATGCCCCCCCCCTTCTATTCCACAGGACCGTTCACGCAGGGATACCTATTTCCGTCTGCAGCTAACTAGAGGGAGGGAAACGACAATCAAAAATCAGCCGTCTGAAAGTATTATAATCATCACTAACGCACCAAAAATAATGAAAGCAGAACAAAAGAACGAAAAAGGAAAAAAGAGGGAGGATTGTGGTACCCCCGGAAACCGAAGTAACGAAGTACGCAAGAACTCCGCGCAAACTACGCGGGAACTCCGCAATACGGGGTAGGGCTACTTTTGTCTTCTCCACATGCAGTCGGTGGCTAACTGAGTATCTAAACGGACCTGACAGGGCTTACATAACCTGTCACTACGGCAAAATGTCCATTACTGCACTACACATATAGAATGTAGTCCTCGCCGTTTCACAAACCCCGCACGAACTACGCGAGTGCGATGGGCCTTTCTTCGGAGGAGCTCACGCACTCAAAGTCTGACTCATATGCACGAACTCCACCCCGAACTCCCACTCCGCGGGAGTGGTTTTGCGGTCATTTGTGCGGTCGGCCTCACTCCCTCAATGCGGGAGTGGCCACTCCCGCACTTTTTCACTCCCGCATTGACTTAGTATATGGCTGCTGAAGTCCTGGGGTGTACGCAATACGGGTTTTCGGGGGTACCAGATTGAATGTAGAGCCACCACCCAAAAGGGAGGATAACAGAACGTCGAATGACGGCAGACTGTACATCAAATCGCTTGATTGTCGGCAACAGAAACTCGACAGCGTTCAGCAGTCAACCGGTGACTCGAAAAAACCGGTCCTTTCAACCTCAAAAGGACCCTTCAAGGTTCTACTAGGAAGCCGTCTAAAGAAAAAGACTCGGGGTTCGTTCTTGCGGCCTGCAATACCCATTTCGCCAAGAATGTCTCGGTGATAAATACAACCCTGCGTGCGTTCAATCAAATCATCGAATCGGAACCTGGGCAACTTTTTTGATACGGCAGCGGACCTGCGGGAACCACCGCCGAGTTTACCGGGGGAACAGAGAAAATCCCACTGGGAGGGGGTGTGCTGACAACAAACGCAAATCAGTCCCCCCCCCCCCCCCCCCCCCCCCCGCTTCTACGACCTCAACGTCCATTATTGCAGGGGTTTTAGTTAGGGCCGGCTTCCCGGTTTCCAAGACCGGGTTTCGCCTCAAAACCGAATTTGGAAAAGACAGAAAAAAGGTGGCAAGACACACCAAACTGATCGTCTCTCGGGATCCACGGTGACACAAAAACTTTCACTCTAAAAATGAGCCTGGAACCGGCTTGCACACTAGGACTACCACAGCCATGACCACGAGAAAGAGTTGTGCAAAGAGCTGGTGGATCTGATGGCAAAACCCGGAACACCGGGAATAGAGCAGAAAGTCCTAACTGAACCCCTGATTTATTGCCGTCGATAAGAAAGAAACCTCAACATTCCTGTCATTGATAGGCACGCGCAAGGACCGCTGAGAGTGCAATGATGGAGTTATTGATAACGAAAACCGTAGAAAATAAGGGTGAAACAAAACCTGCGCAATTTATTTTGCCCTTCTCTCTCAGTAGACCTCGCATGCTTTTTTCCGGGACAACCGCCGCCCTGGGATGAGTTCAGCGGTTCTACGGAGCACTGGCTCACCGAAGAATTATGGACTCTTACCCTTTGTAGGAAAAGAAACTTGTTTCTTTGAAGACTAGTAATAGTCCGAACGACAGGTTTGCCGTCTCCAATCCGTCCAGAGAAACAGAGTAGCTTGCCCGGGATTCCAACAGATTCGCCTCGACAGTGGCGATGTCCTTATGCTTGCGCCACGTTCCGGCTATCCGTAGAACACCGGTCCAAACTTGGGCTCTGCCCCTGTTGTGTCACTCGCCGCATTACTAGGAGCATCGTTGTTGCTTCCTTTTCCTGCTGGCGGCGTGCCCTCTCTCTCCGCTTGCAAACCAAAACAAGACTTTTATAAAAACTCATGGACAGCCACACGGAGACCCTAAAACCCCGGAATTTCAAGCGAACTTTAACTCTAAAAAGACGAGCCAGCATTGAGAAGTCGAAGAGCGTCCGGACCCACTGCTGGAGCAAGCACCCTGCAGGGAGGAGGAAACTATAGGACGCCTTGGACAAGACGAAGAGAAGATAAAAGAACGACGAATCTTTGACTCCAAGGCTCAAGCAAGGCAAGATGAACCCAGGATGAAGGAGCGGAAAGAAAGTCGACCGGCAACCTGCACGGCAGCTCCAATTGACCAGCACAAAACTCAGCTCTTTTGATCAGCAGGCAACCACCGTCGAGTTGATCCTGAAAACCAAATAATCAGGGTTTGGGTCGAGCGGAAAAACACCCGCCCCGGATCGGCTATGAGAACGGTAGACACAGATCAGGAAGCAAACGACAGTCGAAGGACAACTGGCACGCTAGCCAACTCCGGGTGGAGTGGCACGAAAACCCGACCTTTTGTGTGATCAGCGGAGGCACACCCTCAACACTGAGCTACAAACAACGGACGCGAACCGTCCGTTGCGCAAAAGCGTTTTTTGATTAAGCGGCTGGGAAAAAGGTGAACACCGCCGAGGCGTCCAACCTCGTTGTGTCTCGACCTGAAGCAAATTTCACACTGGCGATGGTAATAGTATTTGACTTCCGCATACCACGTCCATATTTGTCATATTTCCAGTGCAGAGCCAGTTATCCCTGGTGGAAAGTCTTTCATCGGTAGCATTCGACTTCCGCTAACACGTCCATATTCGTCATATTTCCAGTGCACACAAGCCAGTTATCCTAGTGGTAATTGGAAATACCACCTCCGGCTCCATTACCCAAAGGCGAGAGAGGCGCCAGAGAAACATTTATCCTCGAAGTCGAGCTGCGGCGAAGGTGACCCGGAGGCCGGTGTGCCAAGATCAAAGAAACGAACGAAACGCGGCGACCGACAGCACGTCAGCTCCCGGTTGACCGCCAGCAACGCTGAAAGGCCAGCTGGTGGCGCGGTATCCGAACTCCGTCGTCGCCCCCCCCCACCCCGACTCCACCCCCTTCGTGCCGTATTGTCTGTTTCCTACCGCCTGCCTTGACTCTATAGCCTTTGGCGCCCGCCGTCCGTTGCCGCTTACACCTTCTTTTTCGCCTTGTAGTGCACAACGTACCTCACGCGCAGTCGCAGTAAGAGGCAGCTGTCATTGCTCCGGTTACCGTCAGCTAAACCATGTCCCGAAAGGATTACCAGGACCTTTATCAGGTGCTTTTACCAGGATTTATTCCAGGGGGGTCCTGAGGGTCCAGCAGGAAAAGGTTGAGAGTCAACGAAGGGTCCAACAACTTTCCGGATTGTAGCTTTCAGAAGGCCTGTGTCCCACTGCTTCAATGATCATGTCTCTGCTCTGTACAGGAAACGAAGCCACCCAAGCAGACGCTGCTCTTTGCAGCACCGCTTCGATCCTCGGGAAACCGACCGTCAACTCCAGGTTCATCACTTTCAAGATTACAAAAAACTCAGCTTCAACCAAACAGGGCTAATTTGATAGCGGGTTAATCACAGTAGTTAAAGTGTGCAAACCTGTCCATCTCTGTCACTACCCGACTCCCAGCCTGAATGGTCAACTGGAGAACTTAAAACACCGACCTGTAAACCACATCGAACGCTAAGACAAGGGGGATGAGAGAAACATCAATGAATGACAACGGGTCGGATGGCTACTCTATCGAGCTGCAGCCCATAGATGACATGGACACCGACAGCATACGAAACCCCCAGCCCGGAGGTGCGGGCGGATGACGTGCGGCTCTGCTCGCCGTCGTCAGTGTGCTCCCCGTCATCATCGACCTCGCACATCCCGGCGATGAAGCTCACGGACACCGCGCGCGGGAGCACCGGCGCCGCTGCAGGCGACTACGAAGCCGCCCAAGCACACGCTGCTCTTTGCAGCACCGCTTCGATCCTCGGGAAACCGACCGTCATCTCCAAGTTCTTCACTTTCAAGATTACAAAAAACTCAGCTTCAACCAAACAGGGCTAATTTGATAGCGGGTTAATCACAGTAGTTAAAGTGTGCAAACCTGTCCATCTCTGTCACTACCCGACTCCCAGCCTGAATGGTCAACTGGAGAACTTAAAACACCGACCTGTAAACCACATCGAACGCTAAGACAAGGGGGATGAGAGAAACATCAATGAATGACAACGGGTCGGATGGCTACTCTATCGAGCTGCAGCCCATAGATGACATGGACACCGACAGCATACGAAACCCCCAGCCCGGAGGTGCGGGCGGATGACGTGCGGCTCTGCTCGCCGTCGTCAGTGTGCTCCCCGTCATCATCGACCTCGCACATCCCGGCGATGAAGCTCACGGACACCGCGCGCGGGAGCACCGGCGCCGCTGCAGGCGACTACGAAGCCGCCCAAGCACACGCTGCTCTTTGCAGCACCGCTTCGATCCTCGGGAAACCGACCGTCATCTCCAAGTTCTTCACTTTCAAGATTACAAAAAACTCAGCTTCAACCAAACAGGGCTAATTTGATAGCGGGTTAATCACAGTAGTTAAAGTGTGCAAACCTGTCCATCTCTGTCACTACCCGACTCCCAGCCTGAATGGTCAACTGGAGAACTTAAAACACCGACCTGTAAACCACATCGAACGCTAAGACAAGGGGGATGAGAGAAACATCAATGAATGACAACGGGTCGGATGGCTACTCTATCGAGCTGCAGCCCATAGATGACATGGACACCGACAGCATACGAAACCCCCAGCCCGGAGGTGCGGGCGGATGACGTGCGGCTCTGCTCGCCGTCGTCAGTGTGCTCCCCGTCATCATCGACCTCGCACATCCCGGCGATGAAGCTCACGGACACCGCGCGCGGGAGCACCGGCGCCGCTGCAGGCGACTACGAAGCCGCCCAAGCACACGCTGCTCTTTGCAGCACCGCTTCGATCCTCGGGAAACCGACCGTCATCTCCAAGTTCTTCACTTTCAAGATTACAAAAAAACTCAACATAAAAACCCTTCCCCCTCGCCTCACAAGTCAAACGGAGACTTCAACAAACCGACCGCTTACTACAAGAAACAGTCTAAAAACTAAACAAGACTCAATGCAGAGCGAATGCTTTTCCTGGTTAATCCCAAACTTGGCTACAGGGGGGCGCTAAATACAATTGTCTTGGAATACAATTGTGTCCTTTGAATACAATTGTCTTTTTTTTTTCGTAATAACAATTAATTGTAAACACGAAAGAGAACGCTGGCAGCGTGTTTGGGAGAAGATTAGCCTACCGATCATATTAACTCACTATCACTCACCAACAGGCTAATCCTCCCCCGGCACGTACAAACAAAGACTGGCACCAACTCGGACTGACATCCTCGAGGGAGAAGTCGAATGGGGTGCTATCCCCGTCGTGAAACTCCCCCGCGGGGAGGATTACGATGAAGCGGAGAGCGAATGCATATTCGCGACGTGCAGCATTGCACACAGGCCGGACACCTCGTCGAGGTGTGCTTCTTGCGGTTACATCGCATCTGCAGGATGCGTAACCAAGAAGTTGGGACCGGACGCTGCAAGCTTCTTGGAAAGCATTAAGGACGACAACTGGAGCTGTCCAGTCTGTTGCTGCCTTGCTGACCGAAACAAGCGCGCAGCCATGGCCGACGACCTCGAGGGCCCAATCGAGTTCCCGAGGCTGTTTCCTCAGCCGGGGGAGGATGAGGACGAGGGCGGAGCCCTACAGGCGGTCCTGGAGAATCTTCCAGATGGACCCTGGAAGGCGCCCTTTTCTCTCCTTTTGCACCAGCTCACAGGCACCCAGTCTGAGCTGTCGAAACTCAAGGCAGATGCTGCCCGAGACCGCCAGGAGGCAGAGGCTGCTGAGAATGCCGAAGTAGACGCGCGACGAGTCCAGACGTGGGCCCCCTTGCTGAAGACTTCGGGGGGCCGGCTCTCCCTACGCAATGACCTCACCCGCCGGTTTGGTGAGGCGTTAGAGGTGAACGAGGCGGGGCAGGCGTACCGGCATGAGCTGAGGTCGTCTTACGACTCTCTGTGGGCTCTTCTGCCTGTTGCTCACAACAACCCTCCCGTGCTTCAGGCCATGCAGGCTACCATCGTCCGGATGGAGTCGAACCGTCTTCGGTTCAGAACTGGTGGCTCCGGCGAGTCCTCCTCGCTCTATGAGGGCAGGGCCCGAAAGGTGAAGTTCGGGGGTATGGACGACCGGTGGGCCACCAATCTCCAAAACGCCTTATTGCAGGTAAAGACCCCGCAGGCACCAAAAAACGAAGTGGAGAAGGAGAACCGTGTAAAGAAGGCGAAAAGGGGGTGACTCAACCTACCTGCTCCGACCCGCTACCGGCTTCCACTCCCAGCTTCAAATTCCCGAAAACGGGAACGGATTTCTGCCGACGAGATACCTTATCTCCACCGGAGAGTTCTGGAAAGAGCTTCGCAGTGCTATGCGAACTCAGCTGCGCTCTCCAGTGTACAGACACGCAGCGAGGCTTTCGCCTCTCTGGTCAGAAGGAGCCATCCTCACCTGCCCGAGGACCACATCTTCCTCATGTGGCTCCAGCTGAAGCTGGAAAAGGGAGAGCTCCAGACGCAGTCCGCTCGGCAGTACATGACGTATCGTCGGATGCTGTCAATCGACCCGACGGCTGCGTTCCGAAGAACTCTGAGCCGCGAGCTAAAAGAGTACGAACGCAGGGCTCTTACGTCTCGCACATTGGTGGGCAACCAGCAGGTGGAGGAAGCGGTCCGCGAGATGACTGGGCTCTATCGCGCCGCCCTGGCGACCCAATGGAGTCTCGGGGCTCGACTAATCGACCTGATCCGGCTCGAAACGAAGCACATCCTGTTGTGCCCTCGAGACCAGAACCTTGTGCTAGTAATGTTGGTCAACGGGAAGACGGATCAGAGCGGTCGCGGACAGCCTTTGTTGCTGCAAAGGACGGGAAGGTTCGTCAGGTGGATGCTGGATTGGTGGAACGCCCGTTTGCAGCTGGGCGAGAAGTACATGTTCTACCCCGACCTTCGGACCACTCGGTACAACATGGTCCTGCGAGCTCGACTCGATCTGACGTCGCACGGCCTTCGGCATTCGGCATTGACGTGGGTGGCTCGCTTCTCGGAATTGGGGGAGCAGGCGGCACAGGTGGTGGGTCGCCACAAGAGTGTGGAAACCACCCGCCAGTACATCCCTCATCACTTGTGGGGGGCTGCCCAGGATTCTGCTGCTCCGCTGAGCCTACTTCAAAAGTGAAGTGCCTGATCCACTCGGGTACCGAATGTCCCCTGGGCACCCCTCCTACCGAGGTAGACGAACCCACGGTGACATGGCCGGTGACGCTGAAGGACTTCGCAGGCCCCTACGACTACGCCGAGACTTGGCTCAGTCAGGACCAAGAGCTGCCGAAGCCGAAGACAAGCACATGCTACACTGGGGTCGTGGCTCCAGCATTGTGCTCCACGGTGAACGTGGAAAAGCTTGTATCAGACCTCCCGGCGCTGAGGCCCAACTTCGAGTGGGTCCAAGAAGCCAAGATTCGCTCCCTGATAGGTAGTGGCCGGCCTACCGTTCCGGGTCCGGCGAACAAGAAACTCTCGCCTCACGTGTCTCGCTTACTCAACCTCGGCATCGTTGTAGGAAGGAGACGGGAAGATGGTGTCACTCCGCCTTCTGTGTCGAAAAGTCTAAAAAGGGACAACTTCGGTTCATTCTGGCATGCACCGGCGTGAACGCGGCAACTGCTCACACCCCATGCCCGCCATGTAAACTGCCTTCCTACCCATCGATGATAGAAAAAATGATGGGTTTCGATTACTTGGCGGAATATGACTTTAAGTCATTTTTCTTCCAGTTTCCACTGAATGAACAGGTTCGACGCTACTTCTGTTTCCGGGTGGACAACAAGATTTACCGATTGAAGGTCTTGCCGATGGGATACCGGGGCGCCCCTCAGCTGGCTCAGGCAGTGTCCGAGTCGATTGCACAGCTCGCCACGGAGGGTTACCAAGCAGAGTCGGATAGCTTCGCTTGGATCGACAACTGTTTTTTCCTAAGCAACGACCAAGTCGTTCTGGAAAGGATTCGTAGCAGGTTTGAGGAACTGTGTTCCGATTACGGGATTGTAATTGGGGAGAAGAAGGAGCCTTCTTCCGTCTTCATAACGCTCGGCTTGCAGGTTAACCTGAGCGACAAGAAGTGGCGCTTGGATCCCTCGTGGGTTGAGAAGGTCATAGGACCGGCCAAGAGACTCTTGCTCGCCCCAGGTGCTCCGTTACGGTCGTGGTGGCGGCTCGCAGGGTGTCTCATCTGGAGACAGCATGTGTTGAGGCTGCCATTTGCCGATCTGCTGCAGCTGCTGCACTGGATGTCGGGCATCACCCGAAATGGTAACCTTAGAGATAGCGAATTCTGGCGAAGCTGGAAGACATTGGATGGGAGCTTCTCCGCCTCCTTCGTCAGACGGTGCACCACTTGGAGGAAAATGCTTTCGTATTCTGGCAGCCGCTCCCTGCAGACAGGGCTTTCGGATTTTCAGATGCGAGTGGTGTCGGTTGGGCCTACATCGACGGCCAAGCACACTACGGAATCTTCCCGAGATGTTTGGCTTTGTCTCCAATTTATCTGAAGGAGCTGTACGCTCTATTCATGTTGGTTCGGGGTCAGCCCCAGGAGAACACCCTACTCGTGGTGGGAGTCGACAACAGGGCCGTGATAGGCATTGTGCGGAAAGGGTACTCCCTCAAGTACGCTGCGATACCCTGGTTGAAAGCGTTGCAAGACACCTTGAAGAGACAGGGGAACCATCTGAAGCTCTTTTTTGTTCCGACGAAGAGCATGCCTGCGGACGCATATACGCGTCTTCCAATCCAACGAAAGTATTGGAAAGAACTCTGCACGACGCTGTAAAAGACTCTCAGGAGAGACACCTACTACAAGGGGCCGGCACGTACAAACAAACATCGCGCCTATTCTTTTTCGTAATAACAATTAATTGTAAACACGAAAGAGAACGCTGGCAGCGTGTTTGGGAGAAGATTAGCCTACCGATCATATTCACTCACTATCACTCACTAACAGGCTAATCCTCCCCCGGCACGTACAAACAAACATCGCGCCTATTCTTTTTGCCGGTTTCAGAGTCCGTCCAGCTGAATAGAATTGTGTTGGAACACAGTTGTATTTGGTGCAGTTACCTTGGAATACAATTGTGCACACGGTTTCTAATCGTGGACCCTCCACAACAGGTCTGGGCTCCGCTAGACTGGAGACCGGTGGTTACGTTTGTCAAGTTGGCAGTGACTATTGTGAAACCTTTGTAGGCTATTACGAGCCACTGCGCAAGCGTACTAAGTAGCGTGATGACCCGGCAGGGACGTGGTTTGTCGTAAGTGGTCGGCGGTGGCGAAGGGCGACACCCAGTACTGTGGTTTCGCCGACTATCTCGAGATCTACTGCTGCGGCCTGCCGGCCGTAGACGATTCCGCAAAATCAGTGGAGAAGTAGAGTGATTTTGGAACGGCCCGTAGTGTAGGTGGCGCACGTCGGCGGAGCGTTTGTAGGTGGCGCTTTGGTGGGCGCCCTTGGACGAAATCGGCTCGTGCAGCTTGGCTACGTGTTGTCCGGACTGTCTCCGTCTTGGCCGTGTGACAAGGCGACTTCTGTAGAAACAATTGTATTCCAAGACAATTCTATTCAACAACTGTCAAGTTCTGCCGGGGCAGGGATTGGCGTGCGTGCTCTGGAATACAGTTGTGACAATTGTATTTAGCCCCCCCCTGTACAATGTAGGCAAAAAAACGAATCCTGGAGCAAAGAAACAGCAAAAAAACAAAAAAAAAAAAACAAAAAAAACGCAAAAAAACAAAAAAACAAGGCCCTCCTGGTGAACCCAAATACTCGTGCACACGCCCGGTCGAACCTTGCTACACCGCACCTAAGCCACCAAAAACGCCCAGCTTTTCACATCCTGCCTGCCAAGACCATTCAGCTACTGCTCAACAATCCTGATAGTTCTGCAGACTGCTTCAAAAACTTCTGATAAGTACTCGAAATGCCACCTCACCAGACCGCTGGCCTGCAGGTGGAAGACCCTGGCTCACCCGAGCCAGCAAGAGTGCACCAGACCACCAGGGCAAAAAAACACAAACCTCCAGAGCAAAAAAACAAAAAAACAAAAAAAACAAAATAACAAAAAAACAGGTAGGGTGCCAACATTGCCCCTGTAGCCGTAGTTATTGTGTGCAAATCTGTCCATCTGTGTCACTACCCGACTCCCAGCAACCGGAGACCTTAAAACACCGGACCTGTAAACCACATCAAACGCTAAAACAAGGGGGATGAGAGAAACATCAATGAATGACAACGGGGCGGAGGGCTACTCTATCGAGCTGCAGCCCATAGATGACAAGGACACCGACAGCATACGAAGCCCCCAGAGCCCGGAGGTGCGGGCGGATGACGTGCGGCTCTGCTCGCCGTCGTCGGTGTGCTTCCCGTCGTCGACCTCGCACATCCCGGTGATCAAGCTCACGGACACCGCGCGCGGGAGCACCGGCGCCGCTGCAGGCGACTACGAAGCCGCCCAAGCAGACGCGCCAGACGAGGTGAAAGACCTGCAGACCAACTACCCCGCCGCTCGCCCCTCCCGCGCGGCGCGCGCCGCCGCGGCGGCCGTCTGCCTCGCCCTGCTGGCCGCCGCCGCGCTGCTCGCGTACACCGTCGCGCGGGAAACGCCGGAGACAGAGTGCTTCGCCTCCATCCCCAGCCTCGGCCGCGTCCGCGGGCACCAGCAGCGCCGGGTGCAGCGGTACACGGGCGTCCCGTACGCGCAGCCCCCGGCGCCCTGGACCTCACCGCGTCCCGTATCACCTTGGGCCGGCACTCTCGACGCTACCCAGCGTGCGCCCGCGTGCATTAACCTCGCGGGCGTTGGATCGCTGGATTGTCTGTATCTCGACATCTACACGCCGACAGACCACGGCGACGAGCTGCTGCCCGTGCTGGTTTGGATCCACGGCGGGTGTTACGGGTATGGCGCGACGGCTGATTACGACGGATCGCACTTCGTCCGACAAAGCGGGGTCGTCGTCGTGGTGATCGCGTACCGCCTGGGCGTCTACGGGTTCTTAGGGGGCGGAGAAGAAGGGCTGACGGGTTGGTACGGAATCGACGACCAGCGCGTGGCGCTGGAGTGGGTGCGTGACCATATCAGCGCGTTCGCGGGGGATCCGGCGAGGGTGACGGTGTCCGGGCAGAGCTCCGGGGCAGGGTCTGTCGGGCTGCATTACGTCTCGCCGGGGAGCCGCGGGTTGTTCCGGTCGGCGATCATGCACTCGGCGGCGTTCGCGCCCTGGACGGTCACGACGCAGGCCGCGGCGAAACAGCAGTACTTCGAGATCTTGGACCTGGCCAACTGCTCGAGCCTGACGTGCCTCGGCCAGCTCGACCCGGCGCTCCTCGCGAACATCACGAAGAAGCCGCAGTGCTCGGACGGCTGCACGTACAGTCCACCCGTCGATGGGTACAACATCGTCGACAACCCGCACCAGATGATCATCGCCGGGAACCATAGCGGGGTGGCTGTCCTCCATGGAAATTGCAGAGACGACGGGGCGTTGTATGCAGGCGCGAAGGGGAACATGACCCCGGGTGACTGGGACGCGTGGGTTGACCACCGGTTTCCGGAGCCTTCGTTGGAGCTCTCGTCGACCGATACCGTGCGGCCTCAGGTGATACAACGGCCGGGCGGCTTGAGCGGGGTGCTGGGCGCGCTGTTCCCGCCCGGCTTGCACGGGTCGCTGGAGGAAGTCGCCAACTGCTCTGCGACGTGCAAGCGGGCGGTCGAAGTCGAGACGCACTACTCGTACGTCTGCCCGAGCACCCTCTCCGGCGCCGCGCTCGCCGACCAAGGGGTGCCCGTGTGGGAGTTCCTGTTCGCGCGCGACCCCAGGCCGGAGCGGCCGTTCACCGACCACAGCTGCGGGCTGCCGTACCTGTGGTATGCCGTCTCCCGCCCTTGTGTGTGCGGATGGGCACCTGTTTTGTAGGACATGATCAAGGAGGGCCGCCAGGCGTAAAATCTCAAAGGGAGGGCCACATCACGTTTCCTTGAGCTCGTTCACCCACCCGCCCCTGAAAGCGACCTCAGCTCCATCACGCGGAGAGCAGATGCAGATCGTCGCCACAGATTCTTTGAATTCTAACCCAAACGATCACGCGGCGATTATATTCGATTACGCGGATGATTGCACTCTACGAAACTCGATTACGTTTTACAAGGCTCGGCAACATTTGATCAGGCAGGGGGTGCATTGGCTCATTTTCTCCTCCGAGACTTGGTCCACTATTGCAGCAAAAATCCAAATCCCGGCAGGGAGGAACTGTGCTGCAGCCCACGCAAAAACACGGGGTCGCCAAAAAGAAACCTCCGTCGAAAAATACGCACAGAGCCACATTGTGTCATTTTCACAGCAAGGAATTCTGATCAATCACCAAAACACGCTGGCCTACGTCTTTTTAGCCTTCGCAATACATTGAAGGGCAGCCCGCAAGATTGTTAGCACTAAAAATACAACCGTAACCACATAGCCCTTTCTTGCTCTAAGAGAACCCATTCATGAACGGTCACACGGAGACCCTAAAACCCCGGAATTTCAAGCGAACTTTAACTCTAAAAACTAAGGTTTCCCCCCACGCACAGGAGGTACGCGGTCGATCCGGAGCACGACTGGCAGGACAGGGGCGACGGAGATGGCGACAACAAGTTGGCAGAGACCGTGCGGTCACTGTGGATGGCTTTCGTGAAGGACGGCAACCCGGGCCCGCAGTGGGCGCCGGTGACGAAGACCGACCGCGTCCTGCTCAACATCGACGTGCCGCTGGTGACCGTCGTCAACATCAGCGAGCCGGCGTGCGAGTTCTACGCTTCCAACTCCCGGTACTTCGACTCGTGCCTGCCCCACGTCGACCACGACGACGCCGAGGCCGACGACTGACCGGATTTGCACCCGGCGGCCCGCGGCCCCCCCCGGAAGGCAGAACCGCTCGCAGTTGGCCCCCCTTCCCAAGGGGAGAGAGAGGAACTCCCGTTTCAAGTCCCTGGGTATCCACGGGTTGGATTGTTCACCCGCTAGCAGGGAACGTGAGCTGGGTTGAGACCGTCGCGAGACACCCTACTGATGGAGAGAGAGCCCATCGAGCCAGCGCATTTCGACAGCAATACGAGAGGAACCCCCTGGGTATCCACGGGTTGGATTGTTCACCCACTAACAGGGAACGTGAGCTGGGTTTAGACCGTCGTGAGACAGGTTGGTTTTACCCTACTTAGCACGAGAGGAACTCCCGTTGCTAGTCCCTGGTATCCACGGTCTGTTCGATCGGACCATGCCGTGATGCTACCACTGGATGGGTTACGGCTGAACTCTAAGCTAGAACCCAGTCTCGAGGAATGCGTGAGTTACTCGGGGCACATCGGATTCATCGGGCCACGCCGGCCTTCGGCGAACGGCAACTTGCAAAGTCGTATCCTGCTCCCGTGTCGCGTAAGTGTGGCAGTTGAATGTCGCGCGCGGTGACCGCGCACGCATAGTAAATGGTCAATCCCGCGACGCAGAGGGTTCGCCCCTCCTCCTCCTCCTCCCATTCTACCGTGCCTGTTTGGGCTTCTTCTTTCACGTGTGCTGGTGCCCTCGTGTGGTCTCGGAGATGCGGCGTCGGTGAACATGGTATTATGAACTGCCTCGCCTTGCGCGAGCACCGCCTTCGCGGGTGCGCACTCAGCACCATCCGCGGTCAACAACCCGGACGGACCAGCAAGACGCAAGACCAGGCGACCAAGAGAAGGAGGGGGACGCGACCCAGAGACTCGGGCTAAGCAGCCTGGAACTAGTGTGATGGACCTTTCTTCGGAGGGGCTCACGCACTCGTCGAAGTCCGACTTATACGCACCATCCGCGGTGTGCTGCTGCAAAGCTGCAGACCGTGTTCACCTGCCCGGCGCAGATTTCGGAAGATGAAAACAGAATTCACGAGCTGAGTTCAGGACTTTGAGAAGGTGCCGCCCCTCACCCCCCCTTCTGCAGGCAGGAGTTGACACGACCACTTGAGCTGATGCTGGGATCGGATAATCTAACGTACCCGATAGCAAGGCCCGACCGGTACCTGTCGTGCGAAGCACGAAGCGCTCTTTGTGTTTACAATGCTTTGTTGGTACCGAATATTAGCAGTCGGCCGCGTGTTACATGAACCTCACCAAAGTAGGTGAGTTCCGCTAGTGCGCACAAACAAAATCCCCCATCACCTATTTAGCAAATACTCGAGGAGACCGCCAGTTGCAAAATCGCAAAAGAAATGCTGTTGCCCACACGAAACACGGGCGGATCTGGGCGGAAGTGTTCGACAGAAGAGTCCAGTTGGCCTTTGGTACGGTTTCGTCTTCTTAGCCTCCGTTGAAGCATGCATTAGGCGGCCCTTTCGAGTATTTCTTATTCATTTTGTGACATTGGCAGTGCACTTTTGTCAAGGGCTGCAACTCAACTATTCCTAAATGCAATGCAATGCAACCCTCAATGCGAGATCAAGAGACGAAATGGCGCATGTCCGAAAGTACCGACCCTGAGAGATCGCCTACTCTAATGCAAACGGGCTAGCCTCGCGAAAAAGGGGCTTAAAGATGTGTATGTAGGTGTGGCAGCGCGCAAAAATGAACCTCAAGCGAATCGACACCCCTGCTTTGGAGTTAATATCCCGACTCTCATGCGAACTTTCACTTTGAAAAATGTTTCTTCTTCCCCAAGCTATCAAAAGCTTGGGCTCTGCTACTCTCTCTTGCCACATGGGTGTCAAACCCCTTTACAACAGAAAGCATTCTCGTCACATTACATGCTCCGCCAAACATGTAATGTGACGAGAATGCTTGCTACCGCCGCAAGCCGTCATATAATTCGCCGGAGCGGGTCAATATTGTGTATAGGCACGTGCTTTGTAGGAAATACTTGAGGAGACTGCCAGTTGCTCAATCTCAAAGTTAGTGTGGTACTCATCAGCATGCCAATGATTCCCATAATATTTCAATCTCGGTAATGTGCTGCAGCCCCGAAGCACAGGGTTTAGTGGCGGACGTAAGCGTCCAACAAAAAGTTCAAACGAACTTGCGTGTTCGCCTACCAGCCGAGAAAACGCAGAGAAAAAAAAAAAGTAGAATGTTTTGGATGCATTTCTTGCTGCACAACAGAAATTCATCAACAAAAGACTGCGCCTGTTCCTGTATTCTTGTTTTCTTGCGCATTTGTGCCGCCGAACAGAAGGTTGCATCAATTACGTAGGACCCGTTATCTTTCAGGTCTCTTCTTTTTGTAGGATCCCTCGCGAAGCCGTGTCGAGTTCAGCTGTTCTCTTTCTCTCCCCCTCGCTGTCAGTGGGAGTTGCTTGCTCCTGTGGTCTTTGTGTCTTTTGTAAGTCCACCCCCCTCACGCCATGTGCGCGCTTTGGGAAACGCTTTGGGTTCGTCCAGAGCTTCTTTCGCTTCGAATACGAAGTGATGGATCCCTCTCTTCTCTTCGTCTTCGAACAAAACCTCGCGCGAGCAGCAAACATGCGTGTGTGAGGCAAGGTCCTGCATGAACGTAAACTAAGTCTCCCCCCCCCAAAGAAGACAGTGAAATGGTCGTTACCTGGTCGGGTTTCGCTCACGACCGTTTCCTGAACAATCCTTCACTGAATCCGCGGTTAAATAACCTGGCCTCAGTGGTGCAAGCACCACGCGCTCTTCAAACCCAAGAAACATTTTCCCCCCTTGTGGCGTAAAAAAAGAAAGAGCGAACAAGGCTTTGCGAGGAACACATTTCATCAATTCTTTGTATCGGCCGCGATTGGTTGGCGAATGACGAGTCACGTAGTTCGTCGCACGATCAGCCGCCTCGCCAAGCAAAACCTAACTACTTTGTGCACCGTGCCCCACACTGGGTGTGCCCAAACGATGCCAGCTGTCTTCTCTTGACCCGAACGTGAGTGGTTCTGTCTAGCCTCCCTTTGCTTGTGGAGCCCCCGTGGCTACGCGCAAAACTAGAACCAGTTAATCGACAAGAAGGAAACAGTGGGACGAGTCCTCGAACAACGATGTCCGACAGCACACCCTACAACGCGTCACGCCGATCCACTCAAACCGACGAGCTTGTTCTTTGGACGTGCGGGGTTGCCGAAAGGTATTGCGTAAACACGCCCGCAACCCGGGCGCAGAGATTGGGAACGGAAACACACTGACGATTCTGTTGGCCATGACCAAGCCTCACGTCGCAGTCCGGTTTTTCGTAGGGTCGGGATCTCTTCGTCCACAAATCCGCCTCCGAACACGGCTTCTGTTGTTTTGTGAAAAAGAGATTCTTCCGGCAAATGCACGCCCACTATAGTTATCTCGGGCAAAGAAACAAAAACCCCGCCCACGCGCACAATTTTTATGCGCCGCGTGTAGAGAGACCTCACCCCCGCAAATGCGAAAAAAAAAAAAAAAGAAGAAAACTCCACAAAGTCATAGCCACGAGGCGACCGATTGGCAAAAAACTGCCGTCATAAAAAAAAAAGAATGTCGACCGGCATTCAATCCAGCCGGTTGCCGCTAGTGTGCACAAACAGAGCACAGACTGTTTTGCAGCGCCCAACGACCTTCGAATGCGAATCGTCGCGTTTCATCGTGAACGAGCGGCAGCAAGGCCGGAGACGGTCAATAAACAGCCTGCAAAAAAAATGTGAGGTCGAAGACTCAGCGCAGTTGCCACCAACCCCGCCAGCTCGCCTCTCTGCAGCTTCGTCGCTGCGAGCTTGTGGTTGCCGCAGCTCCTTGAGTCCTGTCAAGGAACCGGATGGAGCCTGGCAGGCCTGAGAGGCGTCGTGCCTCTTACCTCTCATAACGTTCCAAGTTTCCTTAGGGCTCGCTAATCTGCGTCAAATGCCGGCAGACGGAAGATACTTCTGAAACTTCATGCCACATCACCCATCAGGAGCTAAAGATACGAGGTTGCTCCCCCGGCTCTGCCAGACCTTCCATTTCGAGAGGCACGAACGTTTTGGGTGGGTCGAAAACAAGAACCTTCTCGCGTGGGCAACTGATTCTGTTTATGCGCCCGACCTTCCAGTTTCGTTTCGTCAGATCTCTTTTCTCCTTGCGCCGACCGGGTACGTCACGGGCTGCTGGTCCTAAGCCATCAGTGATGGCCGTAATCAAACACAGTAGAATGATAGTTAGCACTATGGATCCTTAGAAAAGAAGGCGCACGCCGTCTTTTCTGGCCAGCACAATCAATTTACGGGTGAAATAAGAAAGCGTCGAGGAAGATGATTGCGTAAAGCTCTACCAACCGCCCAAAGCAGGTGAAGCTCTTGCGGGCTTGCACCGACTTGAAGTCGTGTGTCTTCATTCGATTGGTTCTTTTTTTTGGTTCAAGAGTACATTGCATCGGAACGCGCATGTGATTTTCTCCTACGACTTCACAAATAGTGCTAAAAAAAAGTCGTCATGATTAGCCAGGTCGATCTTCTGGTGATCCTACTTGCAAGGCTTTTTATCCGAGGGTGAAACCAGTGTGGGAGCTGGCCGGGGCCGGAGCTGGGAATGGATCTACTGATGAAACGAGAAAGTGTCCCCTGTTGTCCCCACCTCCCAGTCTCGCCAGACCCGCGAAGTCCAGGCTCTCCGGGGCTGGGAATGGATCTACTCATAAAACAGTAGTGTTGCCCCGTTGTTCCAGTAGATACATTCCCAGCTCCGGCCCCGAGGCTCTCGGGCTTAGCTCCAGCCGGGGCCAGCTCTACCGTACTGGTGAAACCATACCCTCAAGTTCACACGTGCAATTCTCGAGTCGAGCGTCAGCAACTATCTTGCGTACCCGTCCTCATGCGTGTCCGTTCACAGTTCCACTGATCCGGTCCACCCCGCAAACCCGCAGAACCAGCAATCTCGAGGGGCGGACTGGCACGCTTGAACTTGCAGTCGCTCGTTTGTCATTTCTTGCGAAGCCGAGGAAAGAGAAGAGAAGGGCAGGAAGAAAGAAAAGAAACAACGACTTGCAACCCAGTGCGTGTCAAGAGGGACGCAAGAACAACAAGTGGGCGACCCACTGCACTGCTCGGATCTTTTCACTTTCGTTTGTTCTGAAGACTCTCTGGTATGCGAACCTTGAAGGTGGGTCGGAGAGTGACTGTGAGCGAATGCCTAACTATTTAACGAATTTGTTTTACATGAGCGCCAGCTTGGAAGGAAATGCTCGACGAAGGCTGCCAGACAAAGAACCAAAGGGATCCCCAGTGCAGGAACTACCGAACCACGTGTTGAACGGACGTGAGGTCAAGCCCGTCTATCCCTACACGACAAGACACACAAACACGACAGGGGAAAAGGTCCTGAGTGAGAAAACAACACATGGTTGTGTAAGCGAAGTACGAACAAATCCGATCATGATTGTGCTGTATTTGCCCCTTTGCCCCTAAATTTCCTCCCTTCCGTTTGGAGTCAAAGCAGCTACGTCATGAGTGTAGTTTAGACGTTCATAGATGTAGTTATCTGAAGTGGAGACGCATCGACGGCATTAGTCCCTCTCCCCGTGCGAAAACATGTGACCAGCTAAACAGAACCCAGTCTTCCATGCGCAAAACATCCATCATCAGCGGATCCACCTTCGGCGATTTCTTCTTCTTCGCTTTTTCAAGGCAAAAAGTGTTCCCCACAAGACAAAAACCAGGCAGCACCCGCCCCGGGGGTGGTTCTACGTGCTGACGAAAAGAAGAAGAGGGGTGAGGGAGGGAACGAACAAGCAGAGCTACCTCTGGCGGGCTGGTCTGACGCGACCCAAGCCGGCTCCTTGACCGAAGGGTGAGTAAAAAGAAGAAGACACCAACCTGCACGCCCGTACGGGGGCGTCGGAAGCACAAGCAGAGCGAGAAGAGGCCGGGCACACGGAAAGATGGTCGGCATCATCGAGCTGGCGTCGTCGCGGTGCAAGCAGTGCCTTCCCGGCACGGGGGACAACGGGTTTTTGAGCGACAAAGGCTTCGATCGATTCGCCAGCGACAACAGGATGCTGACGTACAGCGCGAGGCAGTCCGTCGCCGGGTTGCTCGACGAGGCGGTGGCGCGCTGCGCCAAAACGGTGTCCGTCGTGGTCATCGGCAGGCAGAAGAGCGGGAAAACGAGCATGATCCACGCCCTCTGCGGCTTCCGGGCCGTCGGGAGGCACTGCGACACACCCGGCGTCGAGTACACGTCTACCGTCGTGGACTCTCCGGAGGAAGGCGCCGTCCAGCTCCAGCTGTGGGAAGCGGGCGCCGTCGTCCACGAGAAGAAACTGGCCAATCCGGCGAACGACGGCCCGTTTGCGTGGGCGAGCCCGTTCCAGGGCAGGCGGCACCCGTTCACCGCGGCGGTGGTCATGCTCGCCGCAGAGCTCCGCCAGGGCTTCCTCGAAGCCGAGGAGGTCGTCAACCGCCTGCTGAGGGACGGCGTCACGGCGGACCGCATCGTCGTCGTCGTCAACGAAGCGACCGGAAACGCTTCCGGCACCGACATCTCGAGCCTCTCGAAGGTCCTCAAATGCCCCGTTCTCAAGCTCAACCCGGCCAATGGAGGCCCCCCAGTTGACGCGGTCGCCATGCTACTCATCCGAGGCAAGGAAGCCGCTTCGGAGGCCCTCGAGACTTTCAGGTCGGCCCGCTGATATTTTAGAGTGTAAGTTCACCACAAGAGATCCGGGGTTCTTATAGTCACCGAGTATTTCAACGCGAACGGCTCGTTCAAGTGTGATGACGTGACGTTTTATCGACTGTGTCAAACCGGACTAGTAGAGGCCAATTGATTCGCACCTGTCAACGTGTTGCCGTGCTATTTCATCCAAGACAAGAAACTGGCGGTCCTTGAGTTTCAAGTCTGCCCATTTTCTTGCATGAAACACCTGTACACGGCGGTGCTGGCTGCGTTAACCAGGCAAGTAGTGGTAAAGCAGCTAATGGATGCGTGACAACGTGGTTTGCTGTACTGGAAGCCAACGTGTTGATCAATTCGAGGCAAGGTTTCGGCATCTCCCGACAGACCTTCCTCATCACCATTTCCACCTCCGATGAGCTTATCGAGGAACGTCCTGAGCATGCTTGCCTTTGTGACGCCTGCACTGACTAGCTCTGCATTGGCCTGATACTGAAAACACGGACCACGGACTGCGAGGGTGTCGCACCCACAAGCAGCACCGAAAGATGCGCATAAAGTTAGAAAACCCTCAATCGAAGGCCATGGGTTCTTTGTTGCCGGTTATCCTCTCCTGTGTCTTCTCTAGCTTTGAGGCCTTCTGCCCCGTGTGTGTTGATAGTCCACCGGCCTCGCGATTATTGCGAGTATCCGCAGAGGTAGATTGACCCGCTTGCACTCCTTCCTTTTGTAACAGTTCATCGTGTGCAACAAGATGTCGTGCGCTGAAGGCGGGTCTTGGAAGATCTAAATTGTGCGACTTGAGCAGCTATTGGAACGACGTCAAACACCGACTCTCAGTGAGGTTCCATTCTGCATGTGGGTCAATTGCAAGCCCTTCCCTTTATCCCACGGAAAGCGATGAAGGACGGCCACCGTCACCGCCACGAACCTGAAAAGAAGAGTGCAGCACCCTACGACTGCACGTGTTGCAGATATCCGTGCGTTTTGGGTAGTGCGTAAACTGGGTTCCACAAGTTGTTCGGGGCGCGAATGCGTTGCATTGGCCGATCATGATTTAGTGCCTGCGTTGCATCATTTTTTGTCCTTGGGCGTGAGTAGGTTGGGGTGGGAGTGCTGCGTGAACAGGTGAGGTTGCACTCGTGAATCCAGTCACGACCAGGTCGAAATGAAGCATCAAGCATCCGTTTCGGGAACATGTTAGCGGTGCACGACGAGGTGGTTCCAATAGGGGTTTCTTTCACCCCACCCGCGCAAGGGGAGCGATCGCCACTCTCAGGCGCCGAGCGGCGATGACAAAAGGAATCGACCTCACGCAGTACACCGAGGACAAGGTAATCGGGACGGGGAGCTACGGTGTCGTCAGCCGGCTCTCGCACATCCGCACCGGGAAGAAGTTGGCTCGGAAGCGGCTGAAGTCGAGCCAGGTCATGCGCGACGCGGGGTTCTTCCCGAGGCTGCTGCGGGAGATCGCGGTCATAAAAAAGTGCTGCCACCGCAACATCGTGAAGCTCATCGACATCGTCGTCGACGAGCAGCCAGCAACCCTGGCCACAGACCACCTCCCCGTTGCCTCAGCGGACTCCGACGCTCTACCCGGCCACGACGTCTACCCTCGTACTCCAGGCATCTCGAACACGTACCTGTTCCTCGAATACATTGACCACTCCCTCGCGTCTCTCCTGCACCGCGCCACACAACAAGAACCCCTCGCCCGAACGCTTCTCGTCGACGGACAAATCCGCGTGTACGCAAAGCATCTCTTTGCAGGACTCGCTTACTTGCACCATCGCAGAATACTCCATCTTGACATAAAGCCGGACAACCTCCTCGTATCGAAGGAGGGTGTCCTCAAAATTGCGGACTTTGGCTTGAGCCGTGAAGAGAAGGAATGCTGCAGGTCTGCCTTTACGTTTGTTTTTCAAGAATGAATCGAAAACTCGGGGGTGGTGTTTGAAGGAGAGAGTGGGGTGGCATTCCCAAGACGATGGGGCGCGTGTCGAGCTACGTAATGCGCCAAAACACTGATGTGTCCGCGCAAAATTGAGGCATCATCTCAAGTATGTTCGTAACAGGCCGAACACGAAAAATTAGATCCCTGTTCACTTTTCCGATGCGCGTGTATCGACCACCTTCGGGCGAACCCAAAATGTTCAGGTCGCCCGGAGACCCCAGTTTCTCTCCGAAAGTACTCGACGTAGCTGCTTTGACTCCGAATGGAAGGGAGGAAATATAGAGGTAGAGGGGGAAAATACAATACGAGCACAATCTGATTTGTTCTTCGCTTACACCACTCTCACTTCCCTCGTGTGTTTGTGTGATTTGTCGTGTTGGGGTAGACCCGCACCCTCACGTCCGTTCAACACGTGGTTCGGTAGTTACAGCACTTGGGATCCCTTCGGTTCTTTGTCTGGCAATTATTGTCGAGCATGTCCTTCCAAGCTGGCGCTTGTGGGAATTGAAGGGCAAAAACGAAGCTCCCCCTCGCTAAACAGGTACAGCCCGTCGGTCGTGACGTCGTGCTACCGCGCGCCTGAGATCTTCTGTTTACAGCGCACGGCCGCGGCCTCTGCCAGGGACTTCGCTATGACCGCGGCACAATACGGATCGACTATGCTGCAGACACCGCCCTACGGAGTCGCTGCTGACGTCTGGAGTGCTGGCTGCGTCGTGGCAGAAATGTACACCGCATTCCATCCGCTGTTCCTGCCGGATGCGAGCCGCAGGAGTGACGTCGACGTCGTGAATCAGATGACATTTCTCTGCGGGACCAAAGGTATGGAAATACAACTCAGAACTGAGGTGCCCATCAATCTGGCCCGTGCCATTGCCAAGAAGAAGAGAGCCCGCGACGCGTCAAGACGGTGCTCCCCCGCGAAACAGGCTTGCCCGCCTGCCAAATCGGCCCCGGTTGTGTCAACACCGACGCCGTCACCCTCGGTGACGCGGCCGCGGCCCGCACCGCGCCTCCGACGGAACGACGACCTACGCCCGCCTTAGAAGTACGTGGCAGTGAGGCGACCGGAAACTCCTCGGAGAGATGGTCCCTGCACTCCAACTCGTCTCTCTCTCTCTCTCTCAATCTCGCAGGAACCTCCATTCACAGCACAAACTCTTGAGCTGTTTTTTAGAATCTCCGCGTTAATGAATTTATACTAACCTTGTTGACATGAATCGGCGATTTAGCTCCAGAAGGCTGCTCACACGCACCGTTCCGGGGGATTGCGCGGGTTCGCCCGAATCTTTGAAGCATCCCTTCCTCGCCAACAAATCTGTACCAGACCCCACGTCCTACAGGTTGGAAGATGGAATTCCGTCATGTACGGCTCCGAGCTTTGTCTGAGTCCCTCCGTTCAGGAAAGTGCAGGAGATGCTCGATGAACCACGCCTTCCCAGCTCCCCCAGAAGACGCCGTTCGGCTGCTGGACCACCTGTTGAGCAACGAAAGCCACGCCCGCCCAGAGCCCGCCGAAGCGCTGAAAACCGACTACTTCGCCAAGGTTGACCGGGACGCCTACCCCCCGGCCTGAGCCTCGTCACAAAACGAGATACCGGGCTTTCGCCCTCTGGCAACAGCTCCGCCCCACAGAGTAGTCCGACACAGCTGTATGTGCGATGGCATTTGCCGCCTGCATAATACTTAGTAGCAAAAGGCACTGTCAACCAGCATGCCAGCAGAAGAATTCAAGACGGCAGTCCTGACTAGAGAAGACGTCGTAGCAAAACGCGGACCAGTCGCCAGCAGAACAGTCGGAAGTACGGTGTTCGCAACGAGCTCAAACTAAATGTGGCCATTTGGCGAGTTCTCGAACCCTCAGAGTCTAAAGGTTTAGGATTTTACTTGACCGGCGGGCTTCGTGTAAGACTTCAGGTCAAGGCCCTCGGAGACAGTCAGCTGCCAAAAAGCGAACGACGCTGTTGCTGCGCATGAAGCCGCAGGATGGTAGCGCCCGCTTGCTCGCCTGCAACGTTACGAAGCTCTCCCATGTTTTTGAGGCCTCGTGGCTCCAAAAGTTTGCTCAATCAACGTGTCTAGCGCCTTCCGTCTGACAATCAACAGCTCGTAGCTTGTTCTCGTCTGGCCTCCAGAGTTGATTCGCTTTTTTGTTGAGCGCGCCGAGATACTCAGAACCGCGAGCCCCATCCGACAAGAAATGCCAGGCATCCAATTCAGGCTTGTCGTGTCGTTTGTGATGCGCATCAAACGCGAACACGGTGTCGGTCGCAAGAGCCATGAAAATGGCAAGACACAAAGGAAATAAGAGCGCGCTGTAAAGATAAGTCGAATAGTCGGCGATAGGCAACAAAGACGCACAAGTACACGTACTGCCACTACAGCAGATACGATACGCACACTAACATACTATACCTTAAAGGAACCTTTACGACAATGGACCCGGAGACTATAAAACCCCGGATCCCTAGGGGAACTTGCACTCTGAAGGTCAGCAGCCTTGACGAATTCGCCAGAGTCCGGCCACAGTCCAGCTGCAGTCAACGGTCAACGTCTGCGTCTGACCGAAACATGAGCTTACATCTGGGTCGTTTGAAACTCCCCCTCCTCCACTCCTTGAATATGTCGTTACAAAGCTATGCACAGGATTGTTTTGAATTCATCACTTAAAAAGAGAGAGGAAAGTCGTGTCAAGAAATGAACCCCAGCACGCTCTTTGTGCTTGCAGCGCTGCTGCTGCCGGGAACCTTAGCAGGCAACAGCGACCCGGCGGTGCTTGTGCACGGCTTGGCAGCGTTCCCAGGAAACTGGATGTACAAACATACGTTGGAGAAGGCTGGATTGACGACATACGCAGTGTCAGTCGGCAAGTTCTCGTCGAACTGGGACCGGGCGTGTGAGGCTTACGCCCAGGTGCGCGGGACAGTCGTGGACTATGGTGTCTGCCACTCGAGGAAGTTCAACCACTCACGGTTCGGGCGGGACTACACAGGCAAAGGAATGTTCCCTCAGTGGGACGCAGACCACAAGGTTCACTTGTTCGGACACTCGATGGGAGGCCCCACCATCACCACACTGCAGAGGATCCTGCGTGAGGGCTCAGGTTGTGAAGAAGATACCAGCGAGCTCTTCCTGGGCGGTCACAACTGGATCACCAGCATAACAGCGTTCAGTGGCGTGCTCAGCGGGACGACTATAGTCGATCTTATCACGAAGGCGGAGTTGATGCAACTGGTGAAGAATCTGATTGTGACAGCTGCAGGACTGCTTGACAATACAGTGATCGACGACCTTTACGACATCCAACTTGACCAATGGGGTCTGGAGCGGGAGTCTGGTGAGAGCTTCAGCTCGTTCTGGGACCGCGTTGAGGCATCGCCGTTCGTGAAGGATGAAAACAAAGACATTGCCAGCTACGACTTGTCGATTGAAGGCGTCCGCTCTGCGAATGCAGAAGGGCCGCTGGCATACAACGACACATACTACTTCTCCTTTGCCACTGAGCGGACGTCACCCGAGAGAGATTGCTTTTTCCTCAGCTGCGGCAACTGGTACGAAAAGGCCGACCTCGGCATGATCATACTGTTGAAGCCGTTCGCGAACTGGATCGGGAAGGACACTTCCCACACGAAGGCGGAAGAACAGAAGAACGATGGGCTGGTGAACTGGATCAATCAGATCTGCCCCATTGTCGAGGAGTCATCAAGAAGCGAGTGCCACGAGTATGACGGAAGTAGCTGGCCGATGGGCCGGTGGATCTACCAAGACGTTAACTACCTCGACCATCTTCAGATCACGACACTGGACCCATTGCTCGACACACTCAGGTACCAATACAGCGCCAAGAAGATCTTTGCTGACCACGCTCAGCGTATTATGGCACTGCCGAGCACATCAACACCTTGAGAGTTTCCTCCTCAATTCCAACACTCGGGCACAACGGTGTGCTGATCACTCTACATAACAACAAACATTTGTATGTATCGTCACTGCAGTGCAAGCCCCACCGACACAAGCACGTTGCTACAAGGCGCGTAAAAAAGAATATTGGAGTATCCAGCATCCTCGAAGAGAGGCAGTGATCACGTGGGCCCCATGGGCACTGGGACCCTAAAGTGGAACAGTGCAGGTGAGAACATTTCCCAAGAACCCGTCAGGACGGCTGATCCGTGGAAAGGTTTCGGGAGCCAAATCTGGCGGGGGACTGTGTGTGCCGCCACTTTCCGCGCCCTCTCCGGTTGTCAATATTCTTAGTATTTAGAACCAATTCCAGGGATGAGAAGCCTTGTGTTTTGGTATTTTTTTCGAAGTGTCTCAGATTCCTGAGATCTCCTGGGGTTTGAGTGACGGCCTGCGGGACGGCTTTTGGATTTGAGGGGTCTTGTGCGACGATCCCTCCGCGAAAAACGCCCGCTTTGCGGTTGTCCGTCCAAATGCGTGGTAATCCAAGGGACACGTTTGTTTGCATTAGCTTCTCCTTCCAAGTAACGGGCGATTCCGACCGCATAAACTCTTGAAAAACGTACCATCGTCAGAGACACCCGTTTTTCGCCAGCCTTACCTTCACCAGGACAGGTCCTTAAGGCGAAGGCATGGTTCTCCACCTTCCTGGGTACGACTATTGCCCGGCAAGTACAAACAAACGGCGCCTAGTTCGTTTTTGTGACACGGAGAACGTGTCAGCTAGACTTTGGCGGACAATGTCTGGCATGGGAGTCTCGGGCCTTATTTTTTATGGTTTGCCATGCCGCCATATGTCCGCCACCGGGATAAAAAGGGGTGGGTGGGGGGGGGGGCGAGGGGCCCTCGGCCACAGTAGCCTGTAGGACCAAGCCATAGTTTGCCATGCCGTCTTCTGTCCGTCAAAAAGTATAAAGGTGGGGGAGGGGGGGGGTTCTCCGCTATGCCAGTGTCCGCCAAGTCTAACTGACACGTTCCCACGAGAACCCTTTTTTATCGATACGTCGCATTACACGAGGCTACGAACAATGAGTGAGGCCTTGAACTCACACGCACACCCGTGCGCCCCCGTCTGCGCACTTTTTTTTCGCAATCAACCCTAAGTCCCTTAGTCAAACGACCAAGGGCGCTGCCAACGTTGCATTCTTCTTAGTGCTTTGCGAGGTTCTTGCACCCCCTGCCTCCGGGTGGAAGGGAATGTTTTCACCATTCTAGTTGGGGAAACCCCTTTTCTCCTGGCCCTGTGTACTGGCCCTGGAGCTGATGCAAACTGCCCCGTCATCCGCAGGCGGGGTGCAAGACCTCGAAGAACAGTGTGCACAAAGGACCGGTCAAGTGCTTCGTTGGCTGCTTGTAGCAACAGAGACGACTTGGTGCTTGACACCAGACGGCGAAAGCACGTATTCGAGGGTGGATTCAACGATTTCCCCGTGAGTCCAATTAACGATTGCGTCTTTTTTGGGGAAACCCAACGACCAATCATGACCCCCTTGGGTCGACCTGCTGCCAGGGGCATTGGAACCATGACGACCACGCGTAGGTCACCTGAGACTTGGGTGCCGTCAATATTTGTACCATTTGGACACGGAACGTGTCCGGCGAACGCCGCCAAGATCTCAGACGTTTCGGACACGGTAAATCCTAGGACCGTCGGCCATAGGATTGGAACTTTTTAGTCCCGAGTTCCGAAGTTTCTCATTCATTTGTGCTAATGTCTGTTTTCACTACCACCCTTCCCTCCCTTGCTTTTTAACAAATGACAGCGTTCTGTTGTCTGATACACACAGTCTGAGTCGTGCTTCTTTTCGAAGAAGGCCTGTCGCCGGCATCCCGACCTCCGAATTGACTGCAGGTATCTTGAAAAACACCGGAAACTCCCCACCTGAAAACACCAAGTCACTACGATTTCCCCTCCCCTTTATCGTTCCTTGCTTAGAGAGTCTTACACTCCCTTTCTCTCTCTTGCTCTCTCTCTTTTCTTTTTTTGAAAGTATGCCAATACTGCAGGGAATAGTTGACTAGACCTCTTGAGTTTGTGCTGACCACGAATAGGGGAGTCGAGAGAACCTACAAAGCCAAAAGCAGGACCGACCCCCCCGTTCGTGAAAAAAAGCGAAGAATAAAAAGACCTTCTTTTTTCCATCTATCTTTGTCAAGAGCTGCAACTCAACTATTCTTTTTAGAAGCACCTTTGCTTTGTAGGAAATACTCGAGGAGGCTGCCAGCTGTGAAGTCTTGAAGAGTGGGACTCATCAGCATGCCAGTGACTCCCCATTATGCGTGCTGTAGCCCACACGAAGCACAAGGTAATCTGGGTTTAGCGGTGGTGCAGTGCTGCGAAAACGACCACCGGAGTGAGGACGGGCTTGCCGTCAAATACTGCGAGAAGCACCGGATGACGATCAGCGAGACGGTGCATGACGGTCGCAGAGTGCTGTGCGGAGGGTCGCACCACGGATAGGACCCCGACATGCCGGCATGCGAAGACTGCAGGGATGAGCGTATGCGTAAGCATTCAACTCAGCAAGAACGGAAGGAACATGCCGAAGCACCTCAACAGGTCGGGTGCGAAGAGCTACGGGAAGAGGGTGGTCGGGACTGAAGTCCCGGCATAAAGATTCAACAAAAACGACCCGCTACGTGTTGCTACAAAATTTCTCTGCTCTGCAGAAACTCTGGCGCCTGAGCAACGGCACAATGGTAGCCTCCATCGAAGCAAGCACAAGGCAGCCCCTCGAGTATTTCTTTAGAGACGACTTGAACCATGCACGAGAGGCAGTGCTCTGCCTAAGCATCAAACAAAGATCACCACCTCCCCTTCGTTTTTAGGTACCACGAACTACCCAAGCGACGGAGTTCACTACGTATTTTTGCCCCCTCGTTCACCCCTGTTTGCCCATATTCAGATCCGACCAATCTTCTTTACTTCGTCAACGTTTCAAAGTGGCTGCCATGATGGATCAGCAGATCGGGACCGGTGACATCCTAACGCACGGATATTTTGCCCAACAGAGACCTCTAGAAGTCAGTAAGATTGTCCACATGTTTGCATATCTAGCCATCGGAAACTTTTGGGGTAAGCCCTGTTTCGGAACTATAACACGGCCGTCGTGCATATTCTCAGCAGTTTTCCGCTTGGAATTGCAAATACGGTGGACCGGTTGCGTGCTTGGTGCCGTCATTGTCCCCACCCCGTTTGGCAGCGACGAAGCTGACCAGCCAGAGAATCGCAAGCTTTGCTGTCAATGGCGGGTTACTTTGTCGGGCGACCTTCTGTCACGGCAGCCACATTCGCATCAGGAACGTAGCATACAGTGCCTCTCTCCCTTTTGTTATGCGGAGACGCTTGTTTTCCCCCGTTTTCTGTTGGTTCCTCCGTTTCTCTTGAGAAGTTGCTCGAACAGTGGACGGACCGCAGTGTACATTCCGCCACGACGCAGCAGCGACTCCGTAGGGCGGTGTCTGCAGCATGGTCGATCTGTAAATGTCCCGCAGTCATAGCGAAGCTCCTCGCAGAGGCAACGGCGTTACGCTGTACGGACTGAGCGAGTTGTTTCATATGCGCCGCACTGAAAGACGGCCATCGGCAGTACTGCCGAAGGGCGTCTTGCCGTATTGCCGAATACATGTTATTCCAGCATTGCTGCCAGGTCGCTTTCGAGTGATCTTTCGTCGAGAAACGACTCGCGCACAGCGATTGCTAATACTAATAATAGCTTGGCTTGGTGCAGTAGGAGGGTCCCCCGGCTTCGTGTCGGTTGCGAAGCGCATTGAAAGTCATGGCAGCCCTTGACGCCCTTCGCCAAAGTCTAGCCACAGTCAACACCAAAACTCCAGCTAAAATAACAGCCTCAATGGTCAACCGGAGACCCTAAAACACCGAACTTCTAAACCACAATAAACGCTAAAATCAACGCCTCGGGGAATCGCGGACAATGCGCTGGGTTCATGGTCCGTCAACAGTACCATTGCCGTACGGACATACGATTGGCAACAGTCTTGAATCTGTCACCCTGAATGGACTGGAAGTTGCACGATTCACCCCAGAGTCGGCATCCATCCGTAGTACTGTTTCTAGTGTACGCTACATACCAGGAAACATCTCGCGTTGCTGACGGAGACGTGTGCTTGCATCTGGGTCGATTCCAACCCCGTCCTCCCAATCCTTGCACATGTCGTTGGTAGCGGTTAGCACGAAGCTATGCACAGGATTGTTTTCGAATTCACTCACAAAGGAAAGTCGTGACAAGAAATGAACCCCAGCACGCTCTTTCTGCTTGCAGCGCTGCTGCTGCCGGAAGCCTTAGCAGGCAACAGCGACCCGGTGGTGCTTGTGCACGGCTTGGCATCGTCCCCGGATAACTGGATGTACAAGCGCACGTTGGAGAAGGCTGGATTGACGACATACGCAGTGTCAGTCGGCAAGTTCTCGTCGAACTGGGACCGGGCGTGTGAGGCTTACGCCCAGGTGCGCGGGACAGTCGTGGACTATGGTGTCTGCCACTCGAGGAAGTTCAACCACTCACGGTTCGGGCGGGACTACACAGGCAAAGGAATGTTCCCTCAGTGGGACGCAGACCACAAGGTTCACTTGTTCGGACACTCGATGGGAGGCCCCACCATAACCACACTGCAGAGGATCCTGCGTGAGGGCTCAGGTTGTGAAGAAGATACCAGCGAGCTCTTCCTGGGCGGTCACAACTGGATCACCAGCATGACAGCGTTCAGTGGCGTGCTCAGCGGGTCGACTATAGTCGATCTTATTACGAAGGCGGAGTTGATGCAACTGGTGAAGAATCTGATTGTGACAGCTGCAGGACTGCTTGACAATACAGTGATCGACGACCTTTATGACATCCAACTTGACCAATGGGGTCTGGAGCGGGAGTCTGGTGAGAGCTTCAGCTCGTTCTGGGACCGCGTTGAGGCATCGCCGTTCGTGAAGGAGGAAAACAAAGACATTGCCAGCTACGACTTGTCGATTGAAGGCGTCCGCTCTGCGAATGCAGAAGGGCCGCTGGCATACAACGACACGTACTACTACTCCTTTGCCACTGAGCGGACGTCACCCAAGAGAAACTGCTTTTTCTTCAGCTGCGGCAACTGGTACGAAAAGGCCGACCTCGGCATGATCATACTGTTGAAGCCGTTCGCGAACTGGATCGGGAAGGACACTTCCCACACGAAGGCGGAAGAGCAGAAGAACGATGGGCTGGTGAACTGGATCAATCAGATCTGCCCCATTGTCGAGGAGTCATCAAGAAGCGAGTGCCACGAGTATGACGGAAGTAGCTGGCCGATGGGCCGGTGGATCTACCAAGACGTTAACTACCTCGACCATCTTCAGATCATGACACTGGACCCACTGCTTGACACTCTCAGGTACCAATACAGCGCCAAGAAGATCTTTGCTGACCACGCTCAGCGTATCATCGCACTGCCGAGCACATCAAAACCATGAGAGTTCCTCATCTCATTTCCAACACTCGGGCAGAACGGATGATACCTCTGCTGCTTTCTAACAATTTCTTGTAGTACAGGGATGAGAAGCCTTGTATTTTGCTATTTTTTTGCAGTTTTGAGAACACCTGGGGGTTGGATGTCTGAGGACGGCTTGGGATCTCGGAAGTCCTGTGTGCAACGTGAAGAACGTCCGTCTTACGGAAACCTGTCCACATGTGCGTGGTAATCCAAGGGACACGTTTGCTTGCATTAGCTGTTCCTTCCTCCTGGCCAAGAATGGACATTTCCGATTACAGTTCTTGAAAAAGGGTCAATCGTCATAGACACCTGAGAGGTCCTTGAGGCGAAGGCATGTTTCTCCACCCCTGGGTACGACAATCGTCCATCACGTACAAACAACACACACAACGTCTAATTCGTTCGTGTGACAAACTAGTCCTTTTTTGTATTGGTGCGCAGTATTCTACGAGAGGAAGAACATTGAGTGAGGCTTGTACTCACACGCACACCCGTGCCCCCCCGTCTGCGCACCTTTTTTCGCAATCAACCAAAGTCCTTGCCAAGGGCGCTGCCAACGTTGCATTCTTCTTGCCCGCACGGGTGAGTAGTGCTATGCGAAGTTCTCGTATCTCCTGCCTTCGGGCGGAAGGAACGCTTCACGAGTAGTGGGGAAGCCCCTTTCTCCTGGCCCTGTTTTCTGGCCCTGGAGCCGATGCAAACTGCCCCGTCATCCGCAGGCGGGTGTGCAGGTGCTCGAAGAACAGTGTGCACAAAGGACCGGTCAAGTGCTTCGTTGGCTGCTGTTGATGGTTCAGTACCGAATTGTAGCGGTGGCTGGTTTCTTTCATCACCGGTATTACTGACTGACCACAGGAGCGGCCATGACCTCGTCCAGTCCGGCGTGAGACACAGTACTACCGCGAGCCGTGGAGTTCTTTGCTCATTGAGACGGAGCGTTGCGCTCCTTTCGTGTAGCAACAAAAAAACGACTTGGTGCCTGGCACCAAACGGCGAAAGCACGTACCCAGAAATGAAACGATTGCCATGTCAAATAACGATTGACCAGAGTCTTTCGGGGAAATCCAAAGACCAATCTGACCCCCTTGAGTCGACCTGCTGCAGGGGCATTGGAACCATGACGGCCACGCGTGCGGTCGTGTGCCGTCAATATTTGTACCATTAGGACACGGAATCTGTGTCAGACGAACGACGCTGCCAAGACTTTTGGACAGAGAAATCCTAGGATTGTCGGCCATAGGGTTGGAACCTTTAGTTCCGGGTTCCGAAGTTTCTCATTGCTTTGAGCTTGTGTCGGTTTCACTACCGGCTTTTCTCCCTTGCCTTTTTAACGAACGATAGCATTTTGTCTGATACACAGTCTCAGTCGTGCTTCTTTTCAAAAAAGGCCTGTGGTCGGCATTCGAGTTGACTGTTGGTATCTTGAAAACACCGGAAACTCCCCAACCTGAAACGGTTACTACGATTTCCCGCTCCCCCTATCATCCCTTGCTTACAGAGTCTCGCACTCCCTTTTTCTCTTTCTTTTTTTGTAGAAGCATCTGTTTTCTAGGAAATACTTGAGGCTGCCAGTTGCGGAATCTCAAACTCGCAGCAAGAGTCCCAAATCTCAAAGTGAATAATGTGCTGTAGCCCACACGAACCACAGTTAAATCTGGGTGTAGTGGCGGGCGTAAGCGTCCAACAAAAAGGAATATGCCGATGCAGCTCGACAGGTCGGGTGAAGAGGTGGCCGGGGTTGAAGGTCCGGCGCAACATTGATTCTCCTCAGAAACTCAGGCGCCTAAGAAACGGCACAATAGTCTCGTTGCTTGCCGCCGTGCGCTCTCGGTTATTACAGCACCAATATTGCGAAAATTATTGCAGCTGCTTTGCGAATTGTCCTGGGTTAGGGAATTCCGATTTGTTTCTCCCCCTCCGTCGGAAATGAGCACAAGGCAGCCCCTCGAGTATTTCTTTGAAAAACTCGAGGGGCTCCCCTAAAACCCCGGTATTTCAAGCGAACTTTAACTCTAAAAAGACTTGCACCGTGCACGAGAGGCAGTGCTCTGCTAAGCATCAAACGATCACCACCTCCCTTCGCTTACAGGTAGCATGAACTACCCAACCGACGAAGATAACCACAACCACGTATTTTTCCCCCGTCCGTTCTGCCCTACATTAGTTTCTCTATTTTTAGATCCAAGTACCCCATTCCTCCCCATTTTCCTCCCTTTTTTACGAAAACGTTTCGAAAAGGCTGCCATGATGAAGACCCGGGTCGGTGACATACGAAAGCACGGAAAGTCAGTCCGCCAGAATCTATATAGATAGTACGTGCGTGTGTATGAGAGCCCACATCCCATGGTGGCTTGAGCACCTGAGCCATCCACGCCTAGTGAGTACGCCTACTCCTGATAGACGGGCTGCTCATACACGGTGTACCATGTACCATGACAGTGGCTAAGAGCACGTCCATCCTGGATGACAGATCTTACCTAGAAGTCAATAAAATTGTCCACAAGTCTTCACATCAAGCCGCAGATTGCGTAAGGAACCTCTCGGGTAGAAACCCTGTTTCGGAGTAATGCGTCGTGCTTTATTCTTCTCAGCAGTTTTTCGCTTGGAATTGCCAATACGGTGGACCGGTTACGTGCTGGGTGCCGTCATTGTCCCCACCCCGTTTGGCAGCGACAAGCTGACCAGCTAAGAATCGCAAACCTTGTTGTCTGACGGGTTACAACGTTTTGTTCACCTGGGCGACCTTCTGTCACGGCAGCCGCATTCGCATCAGGACCGTTGAGTACGGTGCCTCTCTCCCTTTTGTTATGCGGAGACGCGTCTTTGCCCCCGTTTTCTGTTGCTTCCCCCCTTTCTCTTGAAGCGTTCCCCGTTACCCGCGCTACCGAGTGGCCTGCAGTCTCGGTAGTAATGTCCCACGCACACGCACCACGCGGGTGCACGTTTTGTTCCTGAGCATCGTGTCATATTGGTCCCTTGAGCCCGAAGCCCAGGTAACAAGTGGTGAGGACGTACAGGCGACGGGACTTGACGAACTGACAAACCATGGACGACTTGGCAGCACGCAGCGTCATGAAGCGTGTGTGCAGAATAACTTAGCATCGCCCGAACTTTACTGTTTCCCGAACTTTAACTGCTGCCTCTGGTCTCGCTGGGCGCCGGTCTTTACCAGCGCAAATGTACTTCGTCTCCGGGTCTACTTTTCACGGATCTCTTCATCGGAGCTGAAAACGAGCAAAAATTCGTCGAAAAAGTACTTCAGACTTTTGACCCATTATAGACCGTCCTTGGAACCTTTGACCCATTATAGACCACGATTCAAACTTTTGACCATTATAGACCACGATTCAAACTTTTGACCATTATAGACCACGATTCAAACTTTTGACCATTATAGACCACGATTCAAACTTTTGACCATTATAGACCACGATTCAAACTTTTGACCCATAAGCCAAACTCATGTCCCATTCTATGCGTACAAGACAATGTCCAGCAATGCACAAACCTTTTGGCGTTTTTGTGGTTTCTGTCAGCTGGCCTCTTCACCTGAGGCCGTGACTTGCCGTCAAATCCTGAGCCTCCCTCATGAGAGCCTAATAATAGAGGGGCTGCCAGGCTGACTGACTGACCTGAGACGGCGTCCGGTAACTCAGTCAGTTGTCTCGCCAGACGCGGCCAGTGATGGCGTCGGTGCCAGTTTCGGCGGTCGGTGAGCGTCTTCCCGGTCAAAAGCCCGAAGGCTGTCTTGTTGCGGACGGCTCTGATCAAACTGCTTTCGTGCAGTTCCGCCTGTCACCCGGCCCTGTGTCCGTCGTCTTGTTGCGTTGTGGTATTGTCCTCTGACGCGAGCCATGCCTCTCTCACCTTTAAGACACGGCTGTGTCACGCATTCGTCTTGTTCTTGTTGCTAGTGGGGAGTCATTTGCATGCAAATGAGTACCGCACTTTGCCAGATTTTAGTCGTGGTGCAACTTGTCGGTTGCAACTGTTCGTGCGACTCGTGGAGGGCGTAGTGGCCGAGCTGTCACTGCTGGTTGTCTCTGCACCACTACGCGTAGTAGCTCCTTCATCTTGGTGACGACAACTGTGGTCAAGCCTTTTTTTTCCTCAACGCATCGCCGTCCACTCTGCAACGTCGCACGCTGAGGTGGAAAGTGCATGGACTTCCGTTGCTGCCTCGGCCCCGCCGGCTGCCAGGTGCAGATGCTGGGCTTTCCGGGCTGAGCGGGGCCAGCTCCCACACAGTGAGCGTGCGATTCCGTGTCTCCACGACGTCCTTTTGCTCTGGGTCTGCACTACTGTAGCCCATATTATGGGCCATAACTTGATCGCAGTTGCAGCCCCCGGAATTTGCAGACGAAAACGAGGCACCCTTTTTAACGGCATTATCCGTCGATTGAGCCGCGATGATGACTGTCAATGAGCTCCAATGTCAAGTGTCAATGCTGGTCGAAAGTTCGAAGTATGGTCTATAATGGGTCAAAAGTTTGGAACGTGGTCTATAATGGGTCAAAGGTTTAGAACGTGGGTCAAAAGTTTGGCGGTTTGGTCTATAATGGGTCAAAAGTTTGGAATGGTGGTACGAGGCCCAAAAGTATTCAAAAAATACGAAATTCTTAGAGAAAAAGGTGTTTGACACCCTTATTTCTGCTATTTTGCTGGGGTTCCAACCGTACCAAAACCCGAGGTCCACGACACTTCAGGGAGACAAGTGGTCGGAAACCGAACAAGATTGGTTCATTCCGACCGGCAAAAGTACGTGCGCTCGGCTAAAGACCGGCGCGGGGCGAGACTGGAGGCAGCAGTTAAAGCTCGGGAAACAGTAAAGATTTGGTGACGGGCGAAGCTAAGTTCAGGTGAAGCAAAGTTCGGGTGCAGCTGAGTTCGGGCGAAGCAACGCTCAGGCGATGTTAAGTTCGGGTGAAGCAAAGTTCGGGCGAAGCAACGCTCGGGCGATGCTAAGTTCTGGTGAAGGAAAGTTCGGGCGAAGCAAAGTTCGGGTTCTGGTAGCAAATTTGGCCTGTGATGGCAAGTTCGCTCGCCAGTAACCGGGGAGACCCCGACTCCGTTTCCCGGGGTGACCCAAATACCACGAGATACTGAGAAACTCCGCAACAAACGCAAATTTCGGGCACATCAGACCCCGAAATCCAACAAGACTCGAAAACTATCTTCGACCGGAAAAGTGTGATGGGCAGGGTTTGAACCCGGGCCTACCGGCCTGAAGGCCGACGCCCGCTCACTCTGCCACCTCTATGCATTTTCCGAGTCTAGAGGTTGGTAAATTGAAATTCTCAATTTAGCTCTCTAGCGAGCTATCCCACTTTTCTGGGGCAGGCCGTGGGGGTACCCCCACCCCGGACATTTCTTGGGAATTTAATGCCAGCTAATTTCGTGCAAAAGGCCGGCACGAACGAAATCCCCCGACCTGCCCTGCCAGTTGTCCCCCCCCCCCCGTCCCTTCTTTCCAATTCCATCCAATCCATAACGACCGCCCCCTTCTTTTTTTTTTTTTCAAGCTTCTGGGTATGACTTCGTGGTCTTCGGGCCTGCCCCGGTTGCTGCGCGTGATCTCTGATAGACTTAGTGGTTCTTCGCGGCCTGCTATCAGTTACCCCGCCTTCTTTTTTCAAGCTTCCGGGTATGACTTAGTGGTCTTCGGGCCTGCCCCGGTTGCTGCGCGTGATCTCTGATAGACTTAGTGGTTCTTCGCGGCCTGCTATCAGTTCTCCCGCCTTCTTTTTTCAAGCTTCTGGGTATGACTTAGTGGTCTTCGGGCCTGCCCCGGTTGCTGCGCGTGATTTCTGATAGACTTAGTGGTTCTGCGCGGCCTGCTATCAGTTCTCCCGCCTTCTTTTTTCAAGCTTCTGGGTATGACTTAGTGGTCTCCGGGCCTGCCCCGGTTGCTGTGCGTGATTTCTGATAGACTTAGTGGTTCTTCGCGGCCTGCTATCAGTTACCCCGCCTTCTTTTTTCACCGGGTATGACTTAGTGGTCTTCGGGCCTGCCCCGGTTGCCGCGCGTGACTTCCGATGGGCTTAGCGTGCTATCGGTTGCCCGCCTCTTTTCATGCTTCTGGTTGACTGCCTGGTCTTCTGGCCCGGTTGCTGCGCGTGACTTCTGATAGACCTAGCGTGCTATAAGTTACCCGCCTCCTTTTCAAGCTTCTGGTTGACTTAGTAGTCTTCTGGCCTGCCCCGGTTGCAGCGCGTGACTTCTGATAGACCTAGCGTGCTATCGGTTACCCGCCTCTTTTTTCAAGCTTCCGGTTGACTTAGTGGTCTTCGGCCTGCCCCGGTTGCCGCGCGTGACCTCTGATAAACTTATTGGGGTTTCGGGTCTGCTACCAGTTACCCGGCCTCTGAAGCTTCCGGGTTTGACTTAGTGGTCTTCGGGCCTCGACAGACGCAGGCCCAGCAGAGGTCCCGGGAGCCGGAGCCCGCGCGCGTCAGCACAAGGATGAAGCGCAAAGAGGAGCGGGCCCAACGACCGACTCGCTGGCGGGTTTCCCCGTGTTTAATGTTTAGGTTCGTCATCACACCATCAACGCGGGAGGGGCTCGCCTCGTCCGCGCATCAACACGCACGCCAACTCGTCTCTCGTCTCCTGCTCAACAGTCCGGACACTGCGTTGTTGCAGCGCCGGTTTTGTCGGCTCCTGATCGGCCGTGGTAAGTTCCAGCTCCAGGCTGAGGAGGTATGAGTTCGCCGAACGCGCCTTCGACGCCGTACTAGTGGCGAGGGACATGCCCAGATCACGACGAAATGACGGCGGCGATGACTGCGCAACGACACCGGTTCAGAGGCCCAGCGCATGCGCGTGGAATTTTTGACGCTGGCAAGAGCGGTCCAATGTATCATCGCCATCCATCAACGCTGCGTTGATGCAGCGCCGATCTTGTCGGCTCCCGGTGGCAAGTTGCAGCCAGGACTGAGGAGGTATGTTTCGCCGAGCGCGCCTTTGACACGACGCCGTACAAGCAGATCACGACGGAATGACCGCGGCGATTCGTGTGCAACAACACCAGCTCATGTAGCCCAGCGCATGCGCGTGGATTTCTTGACTGGCTGGAAAGAGAGGTCCTCGCAACTTCCGCCGCATGGGGCTGGACCGTGCGTGCGACGTGGACCCCCCGTACGAGATGCTGCGGGGGGTATTTGGGGCGCTGGCACCCTGCTGCATCCTCAGGACGGGCTGGCCGGCGTCGGAGTTAGTTGAGTATGTCATCCACTCGCCTGGCCCGCCCGGTCAGCCCGAGATCACCAAAGAAGAGCTGCTGCACCGCAACCCGACGCCCTGGCAAGGTCGAGGCAGGCCATCCGTGCTGACTTCCCGGCGAACAAGACCATTAGGGGCTCGGTCCGAAAGGGGCTGGTGACAGGTTCCATGATCGACCTCCCGAGTCTACCGGCGAACACGGCTACCTGAGGAAGTTCATGATCCGCCAGGTGAAGTCCGGTGAGCATGTTCCCCTTAGAGCAGAGCGCGCCTGCGACGACGGCGGAATCCTAATACACCAGTCGTTCGAAGAGGCCGCGGCGGCGCGGCGCACTACAACGCATTCGTGAAGGTCATGGCAAAGGTCGCGGGCAGGGGCCTGAAGCCTCCCTGGCGGTAAAGCTGAGCTTTGCGACGTCGGCGCTCTTCGGTAGAATGGGCCGGTTCCAGCTGCAACCCGTCTCTGTGGTTCGGTGACGAAGACGAGTCTACGTCTCGGCGCGTGGGGACAACGATGTCGTCCCCGGGCAACGCGTGCTCGACAGGATCCCGGGAAAAACATCGCGGCCCTGCCCACGCAGGCTCCTACACCCTTGGGCGGGACTCCCCATCCGCAGAATGGGGGAAGTCGACCAGCGTGTTGTTGACGCAGCAATAGCGAAGTGCGCTAGGGTCGACCGCTGACTAGTCCTGGCAGCGCTTCCGTCCCTTGATGTCGCGAAGGAGACGGTTGGCGAGGCTAGCTCCCGTTCGGTGCTTCCTCCCGCCCTCCTCTTCGGGCGCTGCGCCAAGGTCCATTGGGATAAGAGCCATTGGGACAATCCAATAGACACGTGAGCTGAATGGCGCGGTCGGCCAGCAAACGCAAACTTGCTCGCCGCCAGCTGAGCTCCGTCTGTTAGACTCACAGCCACGGTTGCGCACCTGCCGCCTCCGTCGCTTAGTCAGTCCCGCACAGGCCGCCCCTGCTAGCAGCGGCTGCGCCGTCGGCTCTGTCCCACAGCTTTAGCAGGCCAGCTAAGGACCGTAACCAGTAACCACGTATTCTGTTTGGGCGAATGCGGCATTAAATGTACGTTAAATGCGCGGGACGAGTGGAAGCAACGGCTCCGAGCGACCCCTCGAAGGAGCGGAATTTAACTACCGTTTTTTTGGTATTTTGAGAATTCAAAATTCGTCGGAAAATTTTCTCGCGGCGGACAACGGCGTGGCACAGTCGTCAGTTGACGACGTTCCTTACCTACGGGTGGGAGGTTCGGTTCCCGCCGGTGGACTTTTTTCCGGGTCTGCACTCAGCATCAAAGGTTCACCAGGGGCGGTCCGGAGGGGCCCTCCCCCCTGGATAAGGGCCCCCAACTTGCCATCATCAAGGTTTTCGGGGGGGGGGTCCGGGGTACGCGCCCCGAACTTGCTATGATCCCAACCGAACTTGCCATCAGGGTTCAACGGGTTCGGGTTTTCACAAACGCCGAACTGGACAAAAAGGTTCGGGTTTGCACCAACGCCGGACCTGGGCAAAAGGTGCGGATTTGCACCAACGCCAGGCTGAGCAAAACAATTCGGGTTGGACAAACCGGACCGGCAAGAAGCTTCGGGTTTGCACAACGCCCGACTGGGCAAACGGTTCGGGTTGCACAAACGCTGGACTGGACAAAAAGGTTCGGGTTTGCACAAACGCCGGACTGGACAAAAAGGTTCGGGTTTGCACAAACGCCGGACTGGACAAAAAGGTTCGGGTTTGCACAAACGCCGGACTGGACAAAAAGGTTTGGGTTTGCACAAACGCCGGACTGGGCAAAAAGGTTCGGGTTTGCACAAACGCCGGACTGGACAAAAAGGTTCGGGTTTGCACCAACGCCGGACTGGACAAAAAGGTTCGGGTTTGCGCAAACGCCGAACTGAGCGAAAGGTTACCTCTAGACTCGCTAAGGGTGGTCCTAACACCCATGTACTTGCAGGGGAAAAAAAAGATTGCTCCTCGCTATTATCTAGTCCAAAAACAATAAACTTTCAATATTGTTGCAAGAAAAGTGGGGTTGGCTCGAATAGAGGCTATTCACATCGCATGTTCACAGGACCTCCAGTCTCGAAGAACCTCTTCCAACAGGGTCTGACAGTGGACGCCGGGAGAAAAGGGGGGTGTAGACTTGGACACGCGCGCAGTAAAAGATGGACCCCGATCCCGAAGAAGGTTCCCTCGAGGAGATGCAGGACATCGAAACCGACGACTCCAGCTTCCGCGACGTGGACGAGTGGGACGTCGGCGACCTGCGGCCGCAGGTGAAGAAGAAGTGCGGAGGGCACCGGACGGTGGCCGCCGTGTTCGGCGTGCTGGCCGCCGTCGTCGTGGTGTTCGTCCTGGCCGTCGCGTTCGTCAAAACCCGCTCCCCCGAAGCCTTCCCGACCCAAGCCCCGGTCCCCACCACCGAGTCCCCGCCCAACACGACCGCACCCGCGACTGACGCTCCCATGACGAAGATCCCCCTCGCACCGTTGACTACACCTTCTCCAACCTCCGACACAAGCGCGCCCCGGCCTACGTTGGTTCCTTCGACCGCGTCGCCACCTTCTCCAACCTCCGACACAAGCGCGCCCCGGCCTACGTTGGTTCCTTCGACCGCGTCGCCTTCGCCCGGCCAGGAGCTGTTTTGCAAGGACGGCGACGTTCTGGACCACAAATACCTGCACGGCATCCACCCCGAGGCTCCTGAGCCGACGTCTTTTTCGCAGGCATGGGCTTCATGCGTTGCGTTGGATTGGACCTGCACCGGAGTGACCTGCACAGTGGATGGCCATTGCACGGCGCGAACAGGGTCTGCGTATGTGTCAACGCTGGGCGAGAAGTCGTGTGTGCAGACCGGCGGCACCACCACGGCGAGGGGCGAGTGCGTGAGGTGGGTGCAGCACGAGAGTTGCGAGTCGGAGGCGGTGGCGAAGGCGCCGAATGGCTGCGAGGAGCGCATCCAGCCGCGCACGCGCGGCCACTGTGTGTGCGGAGGGGGCGAGTTGCTCGAAGTCAGGTGCGAGTTCGAGTCTCGCTGGAGCACTTCGTGCAAGGATCTGTGCGCCAGTCCCGACGTCGACGAGTGCTCGGTGATATCGCCGTGCGCAACGAAAGCCAGCTGCCACGACCCCGACAGAGTGCTCGGCAACATCCAGTGCTCGTGCCCCGATGGCTTTGCCGGCCCGCCGGGCATCAACCGTCAACCCTCCGCGTGCCGCCCGCTCTACGTCCAAGTGCACAGCCCCGACGGTTGCCCTGCCGCTGTCTTCCCGCTGACAACGGCGGGTGAGTGTGAAAAAGCGGCAAAGGTCCTTGGGCTCCATTACTACAAGTTTTGGACGCCTCCGGAATCCCCGGGTATCGCGCTCGGAACGGCCGGGGGCTGCCAGCATTTCACCACGAATTTGATGTGGGCGCCTTTGACCGCGGACGAGGACGTTGTAGAGCCGCCCGCAGACTATTCGGAACCAGTGCAAACGTCGTACCTGTGTGCCACGCGAGAGTTAGCTGGCGGTTTTAAACCACCAGCAGCGGACTGGGCACCGTCACCTGATGAGCAGCAAGCCGCCGTCGTCGACATGTTGTACCGCATCCTCGATGTTTGGTCTGCTGACCGGTTCTCAGTCGTTATCCAACCTACCTTTCAACCGGACACGTGCACCGTCAATGCAACCACCGAAACGACGTTAGTCACAGGCAGCACAGGTGTCGCAGCCTCTCGCTGTATTTACACGTACCTCAAACACAACGGAGTCTCCATCTCTTCAGGCCGAGACGCGTTTGACAGCTTCCCATCGGAAAATCCGACTGATTGGACGGTGGAGGCGTTCGAGTTGACGTCGAGGGTGCCGTACAAGCACGCGTTCAACCCCGTGACCTTCAGCTACTCTATGGCGTGGTGGGATTTCAAGCGGTGGGAGCGGGAGATCGACTGGCTGGCGCTGCGCGGCGTGAACCTGCCCCTCGCTTTTACTGGGCAGGAAAAAGTATGGATGGAAGTATACACCGACGTAGGACTCACCGAAGATGATGTTCTTACTCACTTCGCCGGGCCCGCATTCCTAGCATGGGTACGTACCGTTTTTTTACTTACTTCTTGTACAGGGGGGGGGGGGGTCGAATAATGACAGTTATTTGACACGTCTGGTTGTCTAAAAACACTACCACTATTTGATCCTGCTACTGTTCGGCTACCCGGAACTTTTTTTAGTATTCGACAACTCGAATAATAGCACAGGTGTTATTATTCGACCCCCCCCCCCCACTGTAAATAAGAGGACGCATTGCTGAAGTGCTGCGTCGGCGACGTTTGCTTTTCGTGCCGCGTCTGATGACGACCTGCCGACTTGCGTTTAATGTACTGGAGGTTCGTTAAAGACCGCCTGGCCGTGTGCTAGGCGTAGTTTAAGGTTGTACTGATCTACAAACAACCACTTACGAGCTTGTCAACCCCACCGATTTTCTATCTTCTTCCCCCCTCCCCCTTTTCGACGTTGCTGTTGACTAACGGTTAGGTCGGACCCTTCCCCGGTGAACATCCCATGAAAGTAACAGTGTTGACTTAGACCGATACGGGCTACATGGCAACCCCTGCTCAACATGTATGCACGTGGGGGGCCCAGGGCCACATTCATTGCGAATGTGTTCGTGGTGTCGGTCGCAGAAGTCTTTTGTTTTGGCTAGCCAAAGAGAGAAAAAGAGCGAAAGAGTACGTACAGTAGTGAGTAGAGAAGAGAACGAGTGTAAAAGAAAGGAGGTAGCACGGACTACCAGGCCAGCGGAGACCACCGCAAAAAGAAATTTTCTTTCCCCTACTTCATCCCACAAAACCATCACCAACAACAACGACCCCCCATTCCAGAAGGGTACTTCGCGTCAGCGATCTGCTGCCCTCGACACGCTAGCGATACCGCTACGCATCAAGCTCTGGCGACAGCCATTGAAGCACGCATGGGCCCTTACTTAGCCCCTCTGTGGCCTTTTCTGCCTCTTTCACGGGAGCCGGATTAGGTGCGCCTTCATAAAACTTCTCTCCCCCTAGCCTTTCAACGAGAACGACAGGCGGTGGTCCAACAGGACGCCTGGAGAGGGGTCCTGGATGGCTATGCCATAAATAGTCGTCTAAAGCTGCCGCTGCGAGGACATTCGCGATGCTTGGGACCTGAGCCCTCTGCTTGCTGCGTGTTGTTCAGGGCGAGCCTTGTAGCCGTTGAAGTCTTGGTCCTCACTGCTACCTTACCATCAGCGTAACCTTCCTCCCTACCCCTACCGGCTGGACCGGTTCACCAGACGACGTTTACTCTTGCCCCTCCTCCACCATCACCTGGCTCACAAGCAACCAACCGCAACCGAACTCTCCTGCCGAGGCTCCTGCAGAACGCAAGCAAGTAGGCTTGTCAAGGACGTGGGACGGGTAGCAGGCTTCATCCCGCAGCGGTTTGCTTAGCTTTCTCAGTTTTACTACGCCGCCGATCTGGTTTCCTAGCCCTGTTACAAGTCGGGATTATCGAACCTTGTCCGACAAAGGCGACATGGGAGTGTCGTGCTACTCGCAGACGCGCACGTTGTGGCACATCTGGGGGACGCTCGTCCCTATCACAAAGACGTTCCCATGTTTACGACGCACAACCCGCTGTACGACGTGAACGTACACACACCCCACGACCACAACCGCATCTGGACGCGACGGGGCTCTTTTCCGGTTTCCATATCACGACTACGTGTCACACACGCACCAGCCGTTACACGCCTTCCCGACGACGTACGTTGCCGCTTGTCCAACATCCGCGCTCAGCAGATGCCGCTGTCCGTCCTGACTTACCCTTGCTGTGCAGAGTAGGCCGATGCAAAACGCCGGACTTAGACACCGGCCACCCGCATTCCAGGCGACTCGTACAGGCGGTAGTCAGAGAACCCGCGTGACGCTACCCCCATCCGTCCCTCTCTCCCATCTCCCGACAATACGTTACACATGATCTCTGCGCCGTACGTTGCCGCGTATCCAACATCCACTCATCAGACGTCGCGGACCGTCCTGACGTACCCTTGCCGTGCAGAGTAGGCCGATGCAAAACGCCGGACTTACACACCGGCCACCCGCATTCCAGGCGACTCGCACAGGCGATAGTCAGAGAACCCACGTGACGCTTCCCCCATCCGTTCCTCTCTCCCATCTCCCAAAGGTACGTTACACGCGGTTTCTGCGCCGTACGTTGCCGCGTATCCAACATCCACTCATCATACGTCGCTGTCCGTCCTGACTTACCCTTGCCGTGTAGAGTAGACCGATGCAAGGCGCTGGAGTTGCACACCGGCCACCCGCACTCCAAGCGGCTCACACAGGCGGTAGTCAGAGAACCTACTTGACGCTACCTGCCCCATCCCTTCCTCTCCCATCTCCCGACGATATGTTACACACGGTCCCTGCGCCGTACGTTGCCGCGTGACCAACATCCACTCATCAAACGTCGCTGTCCGTCCTGACTTACCCGTGCCGTGCGGAGTAGACCGATGCAAAACGCCGGACCTGCGCTTGTCCGACATCCGCACCCAACAGACGGCGCTGCCCCTGACCTACCCCTGCCGTGTAGAGTAGGCCGATGCAAAACGCTGGACTTAAACACCAGCCACCCGCACTTCAGGCGACTCACACTGGCGGTGGACAGTAAACCCTACATGATGCTACTGCTACGACGACCACTGCACGGCACCATTTCGGTTTTCCACGACGTTCAACACCGTGCCCGACGAACGACGTGCAATACTCATGTTTGACGCTACGACGCCGGAGCCGTAAGTCCCCCCTGGAGGCCATCGGTACGCCCTGCTGACGCAACTCGCATGGTTAGTTCGCTGACATAGTTATGACGTTTGTGACTACGTGTGTACGACACTGGGCTAGTCAGCTGCCGCGACAAAAAGACGCTTGACTGCAAGACCGCCCCGCCTGGTCGCTCGCGCGACGTGCGAGAACGCTGACTGGTAACAACCTCCGCACTCCCTTGTACATAGTTTTAGATGTAAATGCCGACGAAGACAATAGACGCAAAGCAGCAGTTCTGGATGATGGCGAGTACCTTTTGAGTGTGGTTTCGCTCAAGAATGAAAGGTGACTCCAATCCCGAGATGTCCGTGGTCAATGCTTCATGCTAGGACGGAATGAGGGGGCGGAGTCTAGGTGGATTGGCGGCCGTACCCACCCAGTCCCCTCAAACGCCGCGGGGGGACCTCTCGCAAAAACAACCCGCCCACGATCTGAGGCCTCTGACACAGTGTACAGAGGTCGAAAACCAACTGCCCATGGCACAACCGACGAAGAAACGCAGCCGGTACAGGTAGGGAGACGGTTAAATCGTATTAACTTCGCCCCGCTGTACCACAAGACATCGGCAACGAGACCGGGCAGAGTCTAGGCTTGGTGCCATCCTGCCCCCGTGCGGCCTCGCTACTACAAACCGGGAAAACCCCCAACCAAGACCACAAAACGCACCCTCCGAACAAAGCGCGCTAAGACTTGAGCTTAGCAACAAACCGACACCCCTAACAACAACACCGTGTACGTCGCGTGAAGAGTACCGCCAATAATCCAGAACAGCAACCCGCTCACCACCCAATCCCGCTACCACCCCTTTGTACAGTGCACAGCCTCCCTCAAGCAATTCAAATCAGTTCCGTTACGTTCCGTCAACGCCTCAGCCGACGCATTCTACTACCCCCGGCAACCCCGATCCCTGTACAGAGCACCACCCTTTACGATACGGACCCGGCCCCACAATCCTCGCAAGAGCTTCGCGGTCAACATGGTACGTTTGCCACCAGCTGACGCGGACATGCGTCGACGCCCGGAGTTCGCAAAGCCCTTTCTCGCACCATTCTTCCAAACTGACTGTGTACGTGGCAAAACGGAGAAGACGACACAGATAGATTGGCCGAAGTGGAAAGAGCAGGGCGAGCTGTTTACGGCCCGGTTCCAGAAGAGGTATCGCAGGCTCCTAGACCACACGTACGCGACGATGAGACTCCAGCGCCCGACAGACGCGAGCAACTACCGCGCTACGGGTCTCATCTACGGACTAGTTGATGCCCACGCCAACCTGCTGTACATCGGCAAGACGAGCAAGACGATGCAGGAGCGGGTTACAAAGCATTGGTCTGGCCGGAACACCAAGCAGGACAGGTTCAAGCGACACTTGCAGAACCTCCCCTCGCCGCCTTACGCGTTCATCCTCTACGACGTCCCAGAAGCGTTCTATGCGGCTGGGGGTAACTTCGACAAAGTTGCCGAGCCGATAGAAATGGCTTTCATCGCGAGGCTAAAGCCGCAGTTCAATATGGTTAGTACTGCAAGCGGCTTTAACAAGCGAGGTAAGAAGCCGCGATCTGCTCCGTCGTTCAAGGGCAAACCGGACAGCGGGCAGTCTACCCCGGAAAATCCTCGAGAGCGCGGAGACGCCTGGGTGCATGTGAAGGATGGGCAGATCCACGTGGACCAAAGTCGAGGCCGATACTTCGGCATCCGGAAGCAGCTGCATTACATGTTCGGACTCGATGAGGACACCCTACGGGCATACGACGTGAACCCGTGGATGAAGAGCCGCGTTTACAGAGTTCGTACCTGGGTGCGAATGTTCATGGTTGAGCACCTGCAGCACCCGAAGGTAGCAATCCTGGACGAGCTGCTCACGGCGAGGCTTAGTGAGATCAACCATCTTGCGAAGAAGAAAAAGAGTGCAGCACGAACGCCTTGGTTCTGCATACGGCAGGTGAGCAAGATGATGGATGAAAGGAAGCTAGCCGCCGTTTTCCGTCACGATACCGAACTCCGTGAAATGCTCGCGGACTCAACGGACTTCGTGAACACGAGGGTTTCCACGTCGCTTAATCCTCCCCTCGGGGTCCTTCTGTCAAACTTTACGGATGTTTCGCGACAAACAACTGCTGCCCCGGCCCCTCCCCCTGGTGAATGCCCTTGCCAACGCTACCTTCTAGACGGATACCACATCCAAGGGCATGCGTGCGGGCAGGCACACCTCCTCAAAACGTCGAGCGAGCTAATTTCGCTTTTTGACAAGGGTCGCAAGTTCCGACCGGACGGTGGGGAAGAAGCCGTTTGCAGGGAGGTCGACAAAGCTGTGACCCAGTTCGTTGAGGAGCAATTCAAGGACGCCCCTCCGCACTTCGCAAGGATGCTACGGAGGAAGATACTAGCCACGGTTGACCTCTCCCGGGTGGGAGCCGATCCGGAGCTGACGGCTGGAGCGCGTAAAAAACTGTTGGAGTTGCAGGAACATCTCGTGATCCTGCCCGTGGACAAGAGCTCGCATGATTTCGGCTTCGTGTGTAAAAGATTTTACAACCAGGACTTACACGCGAAGGTCAATCACAGTACGAACTACTCCCCGAGCGAAGAGACGCCTCAACAAGTCATTGCGAGGCACAAGGCCTACCTCGGACGGGAAGGATTACACTCATCGAACGTCCTCCCATACCTATATGGCACCCTGAAGCTGCACAAGGAAGTGACGTCCATGCGGTACATCGCTGGGGTTTCGCGGAAGAACTGTGTCGACTCCGACTCCGAGGCGGCCGATGCTGGACGGGACGCCCGCCCTAAGACCACGTTCTCGTCTACGACGGACGCGCAACTGGACCTGACCGGCTTGCTGAAGGCGATCATGAGCATCCTCCGGCGGGAAGACGACATTCGGTTCAACGCGACTGGGTACCGGTACTTCTGGATCACGGAGTCGAGCGACGACACGGCCTTCTTCCTGAAGACACACGCGGACGAACTCGCGCAGCTGGACGCTGGTACATTTGACTTTACAACGATGTATGACCAGCTGGAGCTTGAGGAGCTTCTTAATGCGGTTGCGGACACGATTAATGAGGCCTTCGCGGCGGAGGCTGCACGTTTGAACGTGGACGCGGGAAGACTCGTATTAGTACGTCCGAAGAGCCAACACGGGCCGACTCGTAAGAAGCGCTGTTTCGCCTTTAAGGTAAACACGGAGGTACGGTCACATGAAGCAGCGTATTCGGCGCAGGAGCTCAAGACCCTCTTGTCTTTCTGCCTGGTGAATACCTATGTTCTGGTCAATAGGGTTCTCATGAGGCAGACGCTAGGCATCCCAATGGGTGCGAACGCTTCCCCGGACATCGCCAACCTCTTTTGCTATGCGAAAGAGCGAAAATACATGATGCGACTCTTGGAAGACGGGGACACGCAACGTGCGGCATTGCTTAGCCTGACACGCCGCTTCATTGACGATCTGTTGTGTTTCGGCACAAAACCCCCACCGGAATCTGTGTACAACATGAGGTACAAACAGACAAACGCCAAGGTTGGGGACGCCACTTTCCTTGGTATTCGGATTCGACATGAAGTCTCCGAGATGTCCGGGAGGAGATACATGCGCCTGTCAGTCCTCGACAAAGCGAAGGCATACCGATACCAGCCCTTGGCGTACACATCCGTGCTCTCCACGGCTCCATCGAACTTTGGGTCGAGTATCCTCATCGGAGCGCTTGTGCGTAACGGCAGGATTGCGAACAACCTCCATGACTTTAAGACCGAGATGAACAACACGGTGCTGAAGCTCATGAGACGGGGGTACCGCAAGAGTGTCTTAAAAAGTGGGTTTCGTAAATGGTTACTAGACACGTACCCAGAAGCGAAGTTCGGTGATCACTGCGAGAAGATCCGTGCGCACTTCGTGTGGCTCGTACATGAAGTGGAACGCATTCTGCAGATGCCCGACTTGGAGTCCATCGACCAAGCGGTCGAGAGGCTGCTCGCTGAGAAGGCCTTCGTGAGATACAGGGACCGTCCTCGACCTGGCACACGAACGGAACGAGATACGCCCGATCGGCCTTCCACTGCGGCTCCGAAGCAGCGTCGTGATCTTGTGCCCCAGGATGGGACGACTAAAGGAAAGCGCAAGCGCAGAGACGATGAGGCTGCTCAGCCTGGACCGAAACGGCGCTGCGACGTGTCCCATGCAGTGCCTGACATGCTGGAATCATCACCCGCTGTCGGCCGCCAAGCTGTCATTTGTATCCAACGGCCCTCCCGCATGTTCGACCCGTCACCGTTTGAACCTGCCGGCCTCCCGAACCTTGGGAATACTTGTTTTCTCAATGCGGTACTGCAGCTCTTGTTGCGTGTGGAACCGATCGAGAACATGTATTACAGTCTTGCGCAGAATCCTCTGAATTTCCGGGGGTTCCTGAAGGAGTTCTTGACGTACTTCGTCCTACTGGTAAGCTCGCGCTCGGGGAGGAGCCAGCTCAGCCAAGACAGCCGAAGGATAGGGGCTGAAACAATCCTCGCCATGCTCCCAATGTTCTGCGATGCGCGACAGCACGACGCGCACGAGGCTTTGGTTGCAATTCTGGATAGGACAGACAGCTCCCTAGGGCCGGACGAGACGACGGAGGCTTGTCCGGATTGGCGGCTTTTCCAGACGTGCCTGGAGAACACGATGACGACAACAACACGATGTATCGCCTGTGGCGCCACATCCACCCGTCATCAACTGGTACGGTGTCTTCAAGTCCCTCGTGGAAGGCCGGTGGAGGACGCATTCTGTGTTCGTGGAATTATGAATCCGGAGAGGAGGTGTGACTGCGGAGCTGCTGGATCCGTTGTGGAGACCATGAACGTGCATGTGGCGTCCGAGTGCCTGCTGTTGCAGTTCGGCATTTACGCAAGCGATGGTGCGAGACTACGGAATGACGCTTCCCTACCGCTCCTCCTGCGACTGCCGGACGGCACACTACGCCTTTCCGCGGTGGTTGTACACACGGGACAAAATACGACAAGCGGCCATTTTGTCACATACGTCTTGCAAGGGATGCAATGGACGCTTTTCGATGACGAACGAGTCTTGCACGTCGACAACGTTCCTTGGACTGACATATACCTCGCCGCATACGTACGAATCCCCAATGCGTCCCACGAGGTGGTCGAACGCTTGCCATCACCTACTATGATGGCAACAACAGTCCCACCGCAGGTCCCGCTGATACCTTCTAGTCCGCCCTGTACCGACGCGAATCTGGAATCTTGCCAACCCATGCCCTCCGACGCCGCTTTGGCAGCACACGACCAGCCACCTGAACAGCCCAAGGACCCCCCGGAACTGCGCTGCAAGCGCTGCTTCACCGACCGCACCAAGGACGGTCGATTGTTCCGGGGCCTCAGAGGCCTGCATGTGCACGAACGTCTCTGCACGTACGTCAACTTCGGGGAGTGATGTATGCCCTGCGGAACAGCCGGAATCTCGGCCTAGCGGGGCTGAGTTCAGGTACGGTGCCCACTGTAAATAAGAGGACGCATTGCTGAAGTGCTGCGTCGGCGACGTTTGCTTTTCGTGCCGCGTCTGATGACGACCTGCCGACTTGCGTTTAATGTACTGGAGGTTCGTTAAAGACCGCCTGGCCGTGTGCTAGGCGTAGTTTAAGGTTGTACTGATCTACAAACAACCACTTACGAGCTTGTCAACCCCACCGATTTTCTATCTTCTTTCCCCCTCCCCCTTTTCGACGTTGCTGTTGACTAACGGTTAGGTCGGACCCTTCCCCGGTGAACATCCCATGAAAGTAACAGTGTTGACTTAGACCGATACGGGCTACATGGCAACCCCTGCTCAACATGTATGCACGTGGGGGGCCCAGGGCCACATTCATTGCGAATGTGTTCGTGGTGTCGGTCGCAGAAGTCTTTTGTTTTGGCTAGCCAAAGAGAGAAAAAGAGCGAAAGAGTACGTACAGTAGTGAGTAGAGAAGAGAACGAGTGTAAAAGAAAGGAGGTAGCACGGACTACCAGGCCAGCGGAGACCACCGCAAAAAGAAATTTTCTTTCCCCTACTTCATCCCACAAAACCAGCACCAACAACAACGCCCCCCCCCCCCCCATATCGGTAAATAAAGAACATGCAAATCCCACGGTACGTTGTCTTTATCAGCCTCCGTAGGTGTCCAGTTTCCTCATGGACAGTCATTGATGGCAAGCACGAAACGTTCTGTTTCTGGCCGCAAACCTGGCGGTCGTGTAGTGTGCGGCCGCCACCACCAGGCCATGGAGGGGCGGGAGGCAGTGGCCGCGCTCGCTTTTAGGGTCCCGGTTCAATGAACAGACTCCGCAGACTGGTTGATAAGAGAAAGGTGTCACCCAGCCCGGAGCTGGGTTGGGGCTTGGCTGCCGGCTTCGCTGAGGGGCCGGGGTTTTGGACACCTGCGGTAGCTTGTAACACATCTGTGCCCACATGTGCCGCCCCAGCCCAGCTTTCTAACCCCGGTAGACACCTTTCGGGTAGGTTAGGGGTAGGGCTATGTACCAGTCAATACTCAGGTTCAGGATACCCCGGTGCAAATGGGACCAGAGCGGTGTCGAGCACGTACGTTCTTGCAAGCCCCCGGGCTTGTAGGGCCAAGTCGGATGAAAGCGCCGTTCTTTTATTTTTGGCCACATGCAATGTGTGAGGAAACTGAACCGCCCAAGTAGGACCTTCTGATCATGATCATTTGCCACTTGAAACCACGTCCAGGATTTGGGCTCAGGGTTAGTGCGGTCAACGAAAACTCTAGTTTCCCTTTTCTACATTCTCCTACTCTCGCGGTGTACGGTTTCTTACGTACTACGGAAACGTCTTTGTCTTGTTGTAAGGAAACGTGAGCGGGATATGTATCGTACCTGCAGGCCCCACCTGAGTGTCTACCAACGTAAGAACCCAAATTACCGCAGAGTCGCAATGGCAAAGCTGAGCATTGGATGGGTCCGATCACCATCGACTTTATTGAAAGCCAGCACGAACTGCAGAAGAAGATTCTCGCACGAATGCGAAGCTTCGGCATGCAACCAGTGCTGCCGGCTTTCGCAGGCCACGTGCCCACCGCCCTGCTGTTCAGGCACCCGAAAGCCTCTTTCGCCAAAGGGCAGCCTTGGGAAGACTTCGAAGCTCCTTTGTTCCTCGCCGGAGACGATCCGCTTTTTGCCCGCATCGCCACCGCGTTTGTGCAGGCGCAACGCAAGGCGTACGGGTGGTCCGCCCATTTTTACAGCGCAGACAGCAACGGCGGCTGGGGCGAGACGCAGAGGGCTCCGGGATACATCGAAGCCGCTGCAGCAGCGTTGTACTCCGCAGTTAAGAAGGGGGACCCGTACGGGAAGTTGTTGGTGCAAGGGAGCATGTTTGAGGACGATTGGTGGAGGGCCGACAATTATAATGCGATGAACGAGTACTTGCGAGGGCTGCCCACCTCCGACGTTCTTGTCATCGACGTGGCCAGTGATATCGATCCCTTGGCGGCGAAGACGTCCGGCTTTAAGGGGCATCCATATGTGCTCGGGCTGCTCCACAATTTCGGGGGCCGTTCCGGCATGTACGGGAATTTGGACCTGTACAAGCAGCAGGCGCAAGCGGCGCTCGGAAGTGGCCACGCGGTGGTCGGGTTGGGGATAACGATGGAAGCGCCAGGACAGAACCCCATCGTGTATGACTTCTATCTGGACTTGGCCTGGACCGGCACTGGGGCTGAAGAGGACACCGATGCGTGGATAGACGAGTGGGTCGCTTCGCGGTATGCGGTAGCAACGGACCATGCTGTTATAAAGGTGTGGAGGGTGTTCGTTAATGAGTTTTACAACGGAGAAGTCGAACAGCATACGGACAAATGGATGCTGCTCTCGCGTCCGAAACTGTTTGAATCGTGTGTCGGGGGCATCGTTTCCTCCAGCGTACTCGTGGCATGGCAAGAATTTGTTGACTTCTCGGACCTGCAACATATTGTGAACTGGAGGCGGGACGTCGCTGCGATCACGAACATCATCATGCAGAGCTTCTTTTGTAGGCAACTGGAGGCAATCAACCAGCGACTGAAAAGCGACTGGTTGGACGTGGAAGACGTTTTGGATTTAATGGACGAGGTGGTCGCAAAGATAGAAACGGTACTGGCGACGGACGAAAACACACAGCTAGGCTGCTGGATAGACGACGCAGAACAGTGGGCGCAGTCGACCGACGAGGCTCGTGCGCTCCGCTGGAATATGGCCGTGCAAGTTACGACTTGGTCGTTCCCAGACTCCCAGCTACAAGACTATGCGAAGAAGGCGTGGGCGGGCCTAACCGAAAAGTACTACGCCAAGCGCTGGCAGTTGTACGCGCAGTTTCTTCGCTCAAAGGCCGGGAGCAGTGGCGAAATGCTGGACCAGATGGAACTCAACGGGGAGCTGCGAACCTTCGAACGAGGTTGGCTCAAGGGCGAGCTGCCTGATTTTTCGTGCAGCGACGACGGCGACATCCTCAAGTTTCTAAAACAGGAGCTTGGATGACAGCACTGCGGTTCCTGCCGGAAGGTTGTTAGCCGTCGCACGTTGACGAATGCGTGAAAACGTCACCAATCGGACGCACGAGAAGGCGTCTTCCCCACACAGACGATCCCTAGTCTTGACACTTGCCTCCGGCAAACAGGCTCTTTTGATTGATTTTCAGAGAAGATGCTGTCTTCTGCAAAGGAGTAGACACCAGTTAAAAGCCCAATGAAGGCCGACTGGAGTCTTTTGTCCCAGCATCCAGCATCCTCGGAAGGTTCACGACGCATTTTCCACGTCCAAGGCTCGTATCTAAAAAACGTATTACGAGCACTTCAGCGTGCGATGCTCAACGACTATCTGCCCTCCAGTGAACATATGGCGCCCCTCAGCTCGAGCGATCACGAGACCACCGAGGCTGCGAGAGAGTGTGGGTCGTAGCAGCCTTTACTCTTACACTCTCCCCTCTGCATTCCCGCGGAGAAGAATTGATGCGAGGATCAACATACGTGAGAGGCAAGATTTTGCCCAAACACCAAGGTTTCCCCTAGCTGCAAGAACGATTTCCGCAACTCGCGAAGGGAGGCGTGTCATTTTCCTGAACTTTCTTCGTGAAGCAGCATAGATTAATTTGGTCATGCTTATGTGTTTTTGTGGTGAATCTTTTGTCTCCTTCTGTTTTTCTTCGGTCTCTCTTTTGGTCCCCCGTTCTTACAAAGGAAAAAAAAATCTCCCCATCGGTGCTGGCGTGGAGGCCCCAAAAAAAAAAAAAAAAAAGCAATACTACTACTTGCTTAGCATCCTCGGCGGCTTCATAGACCACTGCGGGCGCCGAGCGATACTCCGCTCTGGAACCACGCTTCAAGCAGAAACCCAACGTGCAGATTACAGCGATCGAAAATATGCCGTTCTGAAGACTTGTTCCCGGGAAAATCTGGGCGGCAAGTCGTCTACTAGCAGTCTCGTACTAGCCCTCCCTCTTTTTACCGTTTTTTCTCACACTTTCCAAAAATACGCACTCAAAGAAGCGGCCCGCCTTCTTCTTCAGCCGCAGACGAAACGAGAGAGAAGGAAAAAAGGGTTGCCCCGGCATTTTCTTTCAGTTTTCGGCGTGGCATTCCACACAAAGCACATGTCATGCCCGATGTTTCGCGGCAAAAGTCTAGCAGCGAGCCTCCGCGAGCGTTCCAAAACAGAATGCAAGCCGGTTAAGCGGCCTTTGGGGGGACGAGGCCAAGGCTCTCTCTTTTCCCAAATTAGCGGGTGTTCATCCGAAGCAGCGTTGGAGTTGATGGTGCCCACTGATGATCTGGTGGTCTGCCTTCCTCCATTTTAGCACAAAGTATGATGCTGTGCATGTGGGCAGGCATCGTGGTCCCACTGGCATCGATGTGGGCAGCCTCATCAAAGTTTGGGCGCAGGGCGCAGGTGGCAATGAAACAGCCAACACACTATCGCGTGGAGTGCGGGGCAGCAACCAGGATTCGCACCGCCCAGCGGGTCTTGGTAGGTGTGTTGCGACACCTCCCCACAAGCGAGCAAACCCAGGCGTTTGAAATCAGCCGGTCGGTAGCCCGTCCAAGTGCTACATGACTACAAACACAACGCCGAGATAACCCGTGACAGGTCGGCCGCCACCACCCTGTTAGGCCAACAGGGTGAAATCCAAGAGCACGACTGATGATGCCTGGTATTGGATTAGTCTCGTGTACCGGGCGAAACTAAGGCGGCGGGTCTGTCACTAGGGCAACAACCAGGAACACACTGGTAGATGAGCAGCGACACCTCCCGAAAGTGAGCCAAGGGCGAAGGACGTATCTGCGGCTGCTGCGGCAGTTGCCTGGTGGCAACCCCACACGCGAACGCGGGGAAGGGGAACGTGTTTTCCCAACTACATTGAAGCCCCTTCCCGACCGTAGCATCCGAGGAAGGTGCACTACGGTAGCCATGCACGGGTCTTGGGCTAATCCCCGAGAAGTGTGTTGTTGTTCTTGCTCGTGTAATGGTTCGCTAGTGTCCGGCACAAAACATGCAGCACCAGTGTCAGCAACACAATTCGGCTGCCTCTGAGACTCTGAAAAAGGAGCTGTAGTCCGGTAAAAGAGAGCTTTCACTCATAGGAATGTAGAGTAGTAGCAGCAAGACTCGTGCATGTGGTCGCTACCTGCACCCGAATATAGGGAGACCGATTGGCACGCTTCTCTGATGTGTAAGCCAGCTGAAATCCCCCCCCCCCCCTGACAAACCAGACTCACACCGAAGTCCTGTCTGCAGACACTCAGGTTCCACGCTGATGATGGTCCGCCTTATGTGTCCGTGGCTTAAAGGACCGAAACACGGCGCAGACGGGACCAGTGCGGTGTTGAGCACATACCCATTCCAAGCACGTTCTTGCAATCCCCCCATTCCAGTAGGGTACTTCGCGTAACGCGACTTGCTGCCCTCAGCACGCAGGATTACTTCCTCGCACTCTTTTCCTTTTGGTACTTCAACCATTGGTGCTGCACACGGCAACCCCATGTCCACTGTGCTCTGCGGAGTTTACTTCGCAGATTGCCACCGTAAAAAGAAGACAAGTCAGTGCTGCCTAGCGAGTCGCAGTCACAATCAGGGCGAGTGCCCTGAGTTTTTTAACTGATTGCTCAGACACGGTTGTAGGGGCCTTCTCCCCGTGACGGATTCGCCTGTGCTCTAGTAGCACGGGTGGTCCTGGCTGTGACGAGCTACGAACAGCCGCCTGACAAACCAGACTCACACCGCAGTCCTGTCTGCAGACACTCAGGTTCCACGCTGATGATGGTCCGCCTTATGTGTCCGTGGCTTAAAGGACCGAAACACGGCGCAGACGGGACCAGTGCGGTGTTGAGCACATACCCATTCCAAGCACGTTCTTGCAATCCCCCCCCCCTGAATTCCGTAGGATTCGCCAAAATCTTGTCGGTTCCTGAAGTCTCTCACTTTCACCCGTGAAACAGAGCACTACTTGCAGGTATGCCACGCCCGATTTGCGGTTGTGCCACACCTGCACCTGGAGACTCCGTATTTCTCTCCGGCACCTGGTGCTGGACACAACCGTGTTTAACTAGTGCCGATCCGGACCCAGCCTTCCAAGCCCACCCAGCCTGAGCAAACCCAGACATCTCCTGGCGTTGCCTACTGCATTGTTTCCGGCAGTCTTATGCATTCACCTAATCAAAAACTTGTAAGACGTGGGGGAGCCCAAGAACACTCCCCTGACCTGGGGAAATCTTGGTGTTGGTCACAAATTGTTACGAACCTGACTTGCTAAAGCAAGCACGTAAAGTGTACACGAAAGAAGCCATGCATGCCCCCCAAACCTACCCAGTACGTATTAGCTAAAAGAATCCATTCGACGAAGGTCACCCGGAGACTCTAAAATCCCGGAGTCTCAAGCGAACTACAACTCCAAAAAGGATGTGCCCCACCCCCAGGAGGGGATCGTAACATGAAACAGTCAACACCGCTGCTTTCAGCGGTGCATGCCGGCTGTGCACCAGTTGTCTTGTACCTTCTGCAGCATGGCGCGTCCGTCGACGCGAGGGGTGAGCACGGCTTCACGCCACTGCACTGGGCAGTGAAGCTGAGCCTGGCTGCAATTGCAAAAATGCTCGTATTGTACGGCGGCGACGTTGACGCGTTGGATAAATCTTCGCAGTCGCCGCTGCAACTGGCGTGCGACACCGGGCAGAAGGAGTTGGTCACGCTTTTCGTCGCGGTGCCGATGAGGGCGAAGACTGTCAACTTCGTGTCGCCCGTGCACCGGGTGGCGGCCTCGGGGACAACGTCGATTCTCCGTCTGCTAATCGAGTCGCAACGTATGGGCTGCGGTTTGGAGCAGCGCGATGAGCTGGGGAGAACGCCTATCCACTTCTCCGTAGTGGCCGGACAATCGGCTGCGGTCATCGAGTTACTGGACCTGGGTGCAGATGTGAACAGTGTGTCTGAAGACAGCTTGACGCCCCTTCACAGAGCAGCTGAGCGTGGCCGTGCCGAAGTCGCGTTGCTGTTGCTACAACGTGGTGCGCACCTCATGGCTGCTGACAGGCACGGCAGACAGCCCTTGCACTGGGCTGTCGCTTGCCAGTGGCGGAACGTCCTACAAGTCCTGCTGCAAGCCGGCGCCGAGACGGCAGCGGGTGACAACCAGAGGCAAACAGCGATGCACTTTGCTGCTTCGACAGGCGACGAAGACTCAGTGAAGCTACTCATGGCCTTTGGCGCAGAGTCGGCTCTGGCTGATGCTAATGTGAGAACACCGTTGCACTGGGCTGCGTCTAACGGACACGCTGGCGTCGCTCGGCTTCTCATTGAACACGGAAGCCCTGTGTCAGCAATAGACACGGAAGGCAGAACCGCGCTGCACGTCGCTTCGTCCGCGGGTCTCGTGACTGAGACCCTCCTCCACGCACGGGCGGACGTTGAGTCGTCGGACTACTCCGGCAGAAAACCGCTTCACTGCGCAGCGTTGGCAGGACACGTCGACACCGTGCGCGCACTCATCCGCAAAGGCGTGTGTTGCTCTTCACGAGACAACACGGGGTCCACCCCTCTGCACTACGCATCGGCTGCGGGTCGTGTGGCAGTCATCAAGCTGCTCGTGTCCCTCGATCCGTCGTTGATCAGTTTGTCGGACGACAGCGGTAGAACACCGTTCCATACAGCCACTCCCATTGGCCGACTGTCAGTTTGAACTAATCAAGTACATGGGTGTTAGGACCACCCTTAGCGAGTCTAGAGGTAACCTTTTGCTCAGTCCGGCGTTTGCGCAAACCCGAACCTTTTTGCCCAGTCCGGCGTTTGTGCAAACCCGAACCTTTTGTCCAGTCCGGCGTTTGCGCAAACCCGAACCTTTTTGCCCAGGCCGGCGTTTGTGCAAACCCGAACCTTTTTGTCCAGTCCGGCGTTTGTGCAAACCCGAAAGTTTTTGTCCAGTCCGGCGTTTGTGCAAACCCGAACCTTTTTGTCCAGTCCGGCGTTTGTGCAAACCCGAACCTTTTTGTCCAGGCCGGCGTTTGTGCAAACCCGAACCTTTTTGTCCAGTCCGGCGTTTGCGCAAACCCGAACCTTTTTGTCCAGTCCGGCGTTTGTGCAAACCCGAACCTTTTTGTCCAGGCCGGCGTTTGTGCAAACCCGAACCTTTTTGTCCAGTCCGGCGTTTGCGCAAACCCGAACCTTTTTGCCCAGGCCGGCGTTTGTGCAAACCCGAACCTTTTTGTCCAGTCCGGCGTTTGCGCAAACCCGAACCTTTTTGTCCAGTCCGGCGTTTGTGCAAACCCGAACCTTTTTGTCCAGTCCGGCGTTTGTGCAAACCCGAACCTTTTTGCCCAGGCCGGCGTTTGTGCAAACCCGAACCTTTTTGTCCAGTCCGGCGTTTGCGCAAACCCGAACCTTTTTGCCCAGTCCGGCGTTTGTGCAAACCCGAACCTTTTTGTCCAGTCCAGCGTTTGCGCAAACCCGAACCTTTTTGCCCAGTCCGGCGTTTGTGCAAACCCGAACCTTTTTGCCCAGGCCGGCGTTTGTGCAAACCCGAACCTTTTTGTCCAGTCCGGCATTTGCGCAAAACCGAAAGTTTTTGTCCAGTCCGGCGTTTGTGCAAACCCGAACCTTTTTGTCCAGTCCGGCGTTTGCGCAAACCCGAACCTTTTTGCCCAGGCCGGCGTTTGTGCAAACCCGAACCTTTTTGTCCAGTCCAGCGTTTGTGCAACCCGAACCGTTTGCCCAGTCGGGCGTTGTGCAAACCCGAAGCTTCTTGCCGGTCCGGTTTGTCCAACCCGAATTGTTTTGCTCAGCCTGGCGTTGGTGCAAATCCGCACCTTTTGCCCAGGTCCGGCGTTGGTGCAAACCCGAACCTTTTTGTCCAGTTCGGCGTTTGTGAAAACCCGAACCCGTTGAACCCTGATGGCAAGTTCGGTTGGGATGATAGCAAGTTCGGGGCGCGTACCCCGGACCCCCCCGGAAAACCTTGATGATGGCAAGTTGGGGGCCCTTATCCAGGGGGGAGGGCCCCTCCGGACCGCCCCTGGTGAACCTTTGATGCTGAGTGCAGACCCGGAAAAAAGTCCACCGGCGGGAACCGAACCTCCCACCCGTAGGTAAGGAACGTCGTCAACTGACGACTGTGCCACGCCGTTGTCCGCCGCGAGATTTTTTTTTTTTTTTTTTTTTTTTTGTGCTCGCCTGTTGTAGGTCCCCTCCTTCCCACCGGCATCCGCTTTACAGGGCGGTGTTCTCTGAGCTTGTTGGACTAGGAGTTGCTTCCGGGAGTCCATCCCCAGACGCCTAGCTTTGGTACCGTGTTGTTTTTCTTCCGGAGTGGGGATCGAACCGGTGCCTCCAGCCAGGGGCCACTTTCAGCACCGACGACCTGACCACTCAGCTAGGTGCCCCCCAAAAGAGAAAAGTTTTCGACGAATTTTGAATTCTCAAAAATACCAAAAAAAAACGGTAGAGAAATGTCCGGGGTGGGGGTACCCCACGGCCTGCCCCAGAAACGTGGGATAGCTCGCTAGAGAGCTAAATTGAGAATTTCAATTTACCAACCTCTAGACTCGGACGAGAAACATCGGTATGCTGCACCCGCACCTGGCTTGTCATGAAAGGCTAACGTGTTTCCAGTACCGAGTGCAGGTGGCTCCTCGACGTGCTGCTGGCGAAAAGCTTCAACAGCCTCGTCTGGTACTGCTGTTTCAAACCTCTCATCCGTACTTCGCAGTCGGTCTGACTCCGACCGTCTCGGACCGGACGTTTCCGTACTTTTTCCCGAGGGAAAAAGGTAGACGGCCGTCTGACTCGGGCCGAGTCGGAAGAAAGTACCAAAAAGAGTTCGAAATAATTCAGCCGAGATTTCCGTTAGTTTTTGTGGGTGATTTCTGTGGCTATTTTTCTGGTTGATTTGGGACCCAATGGGTGATGAACGCAGAGGCACACCTGCCGGCTCAGTGCACAGCCATCGTGTTGTCCACATCCTCAGGCCAGGGCCACGAAAGTCTTGGCACGGAATGGGCCAAGTTTCTGAGAAATTTCTCGCGGCATTTCCCGTCGCCGGTTTGTCGCACGGCAGAAGTGACAGGAGAAGGAACCAGCAGAAGGGACAGAGACTGCAGATATCAAGACGCAGATTATCCAAACCGGTCACAAACAGGCTGCTTGCATGGGCCCAATTGATCCCTCGTCAGTTTGTTATCGCAGTGACTCTAGAGCACCGGGATCACCGGTCATAGATGGTTCCCGGTTGAAATCAAACCGTGCGCCAGCGGTACTTGGGGAAGGCGCAACACTATTTTGAGCAGTTCGCGCGGAACAGAGTGACGCTCTGACTCTCAGGCTGAAGGACGTCGCCGTGTGTCAGGACTCCATGATAGTATTCAGTGATGCGAGCGGCCACAGCGGGGAAAAAAGGCGCACGTGCATCGCTTATGCCATGCCGCAACTTCGACCCACGTACGAAGTGAACAGTTGCGGTTGCCCGAGAGGTATTGCATCGAGCCC